>WBNO01028439.1:0-112121 GCA_013400575.1 Peucedramus taeniatus
TTCTGAAGTCCAAATAGGAAAAGAAGTTCTTTCTTCCTTTCTTGCCTTACAGTATTGCTGTGCAAATGTAAACAATTACATTGCTCTGAAAAGGAGAGGTACAGATGCTTCCAGTATTTTAGGCAGAGGTGAACAAATACCCGGGGGTCACTTTTATCTACTACAGAATGTTCATGAATTGCAATGGAAGATGTTTCCTTTAAATAGCACCATTCACAGCACAGCAGACTTCCATGGCAAAGTTAAAAAATGCTGTATTGAAGATTTTTTGAAAACACTGAGTCTAAGAAAGAAGGGAACCACATGCTTCAAAATTCACTGTAGAGATCCAGTTTCCAGGTACTGATCTAGGAATTATAACAGAGAAGTAAAAAAGGAGTATTTCTCAGTGTTCCTTTAATACTGTAATATAGATTTTTTTTAATCTCCTCTGTCTTGGAGGACAGAGCCCCGCTGTTGCAAACTGGAGTTATTAAAATTCCTCACATTTATTCAGGTTGAGTATTTTGACCTAGATGCTGATATTATTTGACCATTTATCAATGCTTAAGCTTAGTGTGTATATGTATGTAGATGTTCCAGAAGTATAATTTCTTCAAAATATACCTCATCCTTGCTATATAAGAATTCAAGGATCTACACAGCATGCAATAGCTGCAAGTCTAAAGTATCTGGCAGTTTGTTTGCTAAAGCTGCTAGTGCACATTAAAATCCATATTTTACATTATTCCTGACATCTATCATATATAATTCAGTTTTTTGATAAATACATGGAAGGCATATGGCAGAAATAATGAAAACAAACTAAAGAATATAATGAAAAAAAAGAGATGAAGTAGCTGGCAGGGCTTAAAGTATGTATCTCAGCTTGCAGTACTGCCCTTACTATAGCCCTTCTAAAAATTCAGAGAAATAATGAAAGGGCAGAATCTTTCTTTTTGGACTTTGCAGCTTCCTTTTAAGTGATTCAAGGTTTACACAGTAATTTTTAATTTCAGAGACTGCCTTCTACAGCGGCAAGACAATTTTTTCCGCCACAGGTACAGAGCATTCATGAAAAGCCTCATACAGTTCAACCCTTCAAGACTGTACTTAAAGAACACAGATTTTTGACACTACAGCTGTTTATACTACTGTAGAATTTATATTTTAAAAACCGTAGTAATTTTCAGGCTATGTTGAAGGCAGTAGACATTTGGTTCATGATATTCACAGAACAAGTAAGTTTTCATAATCCAACGGATGCATGGAATAGCCAGGAACATGGCCAGACCTGTCTTTAATGTATGTATTTCCTCATTTATCCACTCCTAATTGATTAATCAGAATAGATTATACCAAGACCTTTCGCCTCAATTGCCCTAACAATAAACAGGTTTCACTATTCCTGGGAAACAAGGGTGAAGAGGAAAAAAGAAAAATATCTATTCAGAGCATATTCCTGCATCAACAAAAGTGTAGAGCAAAACACTAATAAATCATAAGAGTAGATTATGTTATGTATGTTATGTTATGAAGTACAACAAAAGAACTCCAAAATTCTAATGTATTTTATATGTATTTTCCACATCACGGTATACAGCAAGCATTGGACTCACCCATGTTATGTCTTCTATTATGAAATTGCCAGCCACACACAGATTTCAAAAAATACATTTCTATTTCAAAACTTACCACTGGATCATGTTTCTCTTATGTATGAAAACACCACTATAGCTTCCAATGTGATACATTTCTCCCGTTTTCTTCAAAAAACACACTAGGCATAGGCAGTGATAAAATTAAACATTCCTATTCCAAAGGCCCTGCATAATTTTGTTAAAAAAACCCCAACATGTGGAAATCAGAGCTTTTACTACATAAATGGAAAAGAGAGCGACAGCAGTTGGGAACATGGTATGCATATGAGTTTCAATTCTTTTTCAGCCTAACACAGTTTTCCTTAAGCAAGTACAGACTCTTCCAGTAAAATATAAAGGTGCCTTTAAGCCATATTTTCTATCTGTGTCTGGCTCCCTGCTAAGCATTTATTTTGGCAAGTGGCGAAAAGTCTGCCAAGGAAAGGTCGCTGATCTTTGCCTGAAAGCTTGAGCCAGCTTTATACAGTGAGGGCTTAGTACAAACACACAATGCTTACCAGATGTTCAATCAGCTAACTGGATACAATCCAAGGAATGGCTATAAATCCATGAGGAGATGTTCCTTATGAAGGCATTTGCCACACAAAGTTAAATTTATATAAGCACCCTTTGGAGAACCTCTACACTGAGCAGTGCAGTTTAAAAGGCTCATGCACTAACAGACTGAACTGTCACCAAGTGCTGATTTGTGTGTGCACAGATACCTTTAAAAGGAAATTTGGGGTTAACCTGCGAGGTTTATTTTGCCAAATAAATGCCTGTGCCATTACTCAAATCAGCGTTGACTGGCAAGAGTCATAAACTTAACGTGGACTCAGACCATCATTTCACAGCTCCTCTTCTCAGGCTTCCCAGTTATTGTCACTTGGGTAACAACACAAAAATACCTGCTCTCAGATGCCATACTACCAACGAGGGAAATTTTGTCTCAGAAGAAATATATCATCTACTGCATCAACAAGCAAATACACACTGGAGTCAGGTATTGCAGTTATCTACTGACATTAACATATTCTAACAGATTGGGGGAAATAGGAGATTTACTTAGAGCGGTTCATTTGAGATGAGAAAGTTGTCTGACTGAGCAATGCAGCCTACTAATCCCCATAAACGCAATGCTTGGGAAGTTTTTTGGTGGGTTTTTTGTTTCATTGGTTGGTTGGCTTAAAAAACTAAAACAAAACCTAACTAGAAATTATATCTAGATGATTAAAGATTTCATATAGTTGTAAAAAAAAAGTCATAAAAGAGATTAATCATTTCAAAAAGAGAAAAAAAACGGTGAAAATTTTTCATTTTTGTAATAGGCATCCACACATTAGCACTGATGTATTTTAGGTTTAAACCAAATAATACTCAAGATAAAAAGCATATTAGTAGTAGCTTTGCATTATGCCTCCTAAGAAAAGAAAATAAAGGTATAGCAGAATGAAAAAAACTTGCAAATCAGTTTGTTTCTTTTGTTTCTTTAATTTTAACCTTTCCCCTCAGTTGTAGTTTCAATGAGTGCTGATCTGGTGCTGAAGAAATGAAACCCTAAATGGGAGAAAAATAGTAATTCCCCAAACTCTATCTACATAAAACAAAGCTTCAAAGGAAATAGGTTATCGATCGATAGATTACATAAGGAATTTTGAAAAGGAAGATTGTGGTTAAGTTTGTTGTTGTTTGGTTGGTTTTTTTTCTCTTAAAGCACAGGAGCCAGCAGAAGGAAAGCCAAAAATCCAGTGTAGGACTCTACCTTTATCCAAGCTATTAATAAAAATGTGAAATTAGACCTTTAGGTTGAAGTCCTTCTTACTGAGACTGAACAGAACAACCAATGTGTGCCTGGTTTTTCTGACTGGCTATTTCACTTCAGAGTAGGAAGAGAGAAAAGCTATACAATATTGACACTTCTGGAAAAGCTACAGAGGCTACTTAGGTCCCCCCTGAGAGAGCCATACCCTGACTAAGCCACTGACTCTCCCCAGACTCCCTAGGGGTCTGCCTAAGACATTTCCAACACTCAGCTTCTTTTCAAACATTAACATACAGAGAAAAGAAAGAATGTGTGTGAGTTCAATGTTCAATCAAATTTTGGGGAGCAAAATAAGATATAAGAAGACAGAAGAAGGTTTTTAATGGCGAACCTATTATCTGTGACTTTTTTTCCATGTATTTACTGGAAGTGAATGGGTTATTAAAAAAAAGGTTCTTCATCCATAAATTCTGAACAAACCCAAGAATTCCTTCATTGCCTGTTCAGCACCCCAAGATCATCAGCAGCTGATGGCTTCGAGGAACTGACAAACAGTCTGTCAAGTTTTATTTGCAATAGAAGTTATTAAAGAAACCACTACTCTTCAGTAACACAAATTCCTGAAACAACCAAGCAAAAATGCTCCCTGATTCAGACATTGGGATTTCTGATTAAGCACCCTCCACTGTTCTCTGTTCAAACAGTGCCTGGCACAGCCAGATCTCATTCACTGAGCCCTTATAGCACAAGAAGCATAATTAATGATGATGACAATGACAACTACCAGTACTTCAAGGAAAAGCACTGGCAAAGAGACACATTAGGAATTGCAGAGAAAGTTTTTATCCTGTGGGATATTTTCTACGAACAGATTTTTGCAAAAGGATAGTACAACGCAGAACAGAAATGCAATTTTTCTTGCTGTATCTATTCTACCTGATTGAATGCCTGAAACAAATCCTCTGGATATTTTGATTAACAAGCTGTATTTATGTTACAGATCTATTAAGTATGGGACACAAAAATGGCATTAAGAATCATTCTCTGCTTCTACTAATACTTTTTTCATGCAGACCTTTTGTCCTGACATGCTAATCAACAATAACAATGTGAAAACCCGACAGCCTAGAAGTAAATGAGCTAAGAAGAACTGGAATACCTCTTACAAATTCATATATTTTGAATTACATGTTAAATATATAATCTGGTGCAGAGTTGTAAGGACCTTTTTTGGCTATTTCAATGCAAAAAGTCCAGATAATAAATGTAAACAAAATGTTTTCCATTCACAAAATACCATGACTTCAGCCAGCAGGCTTTATTGTAAAATATCACCTTATGTTCTTAATTTGTGCAACTTTAGTATCTTACAAGCAGATGAATCTGAAGATGACTGTATTAAAAGTTGTGGTATTTTTTTGCTCACTCAAAAATGGGGAATCTGTGATTGTATAGAAAGACAATTTCATAATGCAATTTGAACGTCTAACAATGATAAATTATCATTAAAATTGATTAGACATAGAACATAGAAAAAGAGTTTTGAATAATTCTTAAATTTGTATTACATGTTACCATTAATAAACACAGTTAAGAAAACAACCTTAACATGTCAAGGTCATTCTGAAGTTGTCCACAGTTGATTTATATGGACATTTTTCAAACGGTAACTTAATTCTTAAGTTGGCATAAAGCTACTGCAAGTAACTGTCTATGTTTGTGTCCCACACTAACCAGTAATTACAAAGAAAGAATAAACCTTCAATGACAAATGCAGCAGGCAGGTCACAAGCTGTTAAATATAGCAGCACCTGTCTTTCAGTACATATAAAACTGAATTTGCTGAAAATGTTTTTAATCATTCCTCAGGCAATTTACCTCTCTTACCCATTTGTGGGCCATCTGCTACTCCAGTTTGTAAACGGAATAATTGTGTCATCATATTACTTAAGTTTTAAACCTTAGCTTGCATTTGCATCTTAATCAGCTACACTGGAGCTCTTGAATATTTCTCAAATAATTTCAAAAACTTTACTTACAAAACTCTATAAGATCTAAAAGAAAAAGATGAAAAAATAGACCTAAAGACATGGCAAAGCATGTCAATGAAAAAGTCACTGAGTGCACTTCAGTATAGAAATACTGCATACACTACAGCAACACTGAATTAATATAGAAAATCAATATGACCTTGCACAACAAGGAGCACTAAAGAAATGAATAAGGCAGCAAGTTTTGCAGATCCTCCTGTTGACTGATAGACTGATACACAGACACATCCTTCTCCATAGCCCAGGCAGAAGTTCAAGTACAAGACTAAAAACCTGCGCAACCATTAGATCCAGTGTGTAAAGTAAGAGAATAAATACAGTGGATCTTTTCCAAGCTAATTCCTTTTTACAAACACCAGCCTACTATACACTTTGTTTTTCTTATAACTGCATACATAAAGGGGTCACCAAATGTTTACTTAACGGCAGAACTGACTGATTACATGCTTTGCAAGAATGACAAACTATTCTGGTAGAATAACAACTGCAGCCACCCACATTTTGATTTGGTCTCCCAAAAGCAAGCTATCAGAAATGCTTAGGGATGCTATGTGCTTTCATATGGCACAGTACATATCTATGTACCAAATTCCAACAAATCTACGTAACAAATTTGAACTCATACTGTTGGTGTGTCAGGTTCCAAGAAGCCGCATTTGTTTGTTTGACAAGGGTATTTGTTTTTGAAATATCCTTTTAAGTTCTGGGTAGGCAGTTCCTTAAGCACTTAAAAACGCTTAAAGAAACCAAACCAAAGTCTTCAAATTATTTTTAAAAATACATAAATATAACTTCATTGATTAACTGTTGCAGTTAACTGTTACTGAGTAACCATTGCAGTTATTTCAGGCTGTGAAAAGACACCTTAGTGCATATCTACATTTGGGAAGGTTCCACTGATACAGCTGCTTCCATTCACAGAAAACAAATATAGATTTACTCTAAATGCACAGACCCATTTTAAACAAAGTAAACCTACAGAAGGTAAATAACCCTGCAGATCAGTTCTGGCAAAGGAATTGTAAAGATGTGACTCACAGGTGTTACAGAAATACTGCTTACATAGTTTCAAATGGAGAATTAAAAAGACTTATTTTAAGAGCTGTTTTCTCACCCTCTTCCTACATCAACGTCACCAAAATAGTAATATTTTGCAGAACTGATTTGGAAGCACAATATGGAAACCTTCATGTTTTAGCAGAAAAATTTAAATCCTAACTTTTGAGAACATCACCTTCTGTGTGAAAAACAGTTTATTTAGCATTTTCTTTTCAGCATGTGGGTTGGACAGTTCCTACTACAGAATTTACAGAAGATTGCTAAAATAAATAGTTACTCACCATCCCTATCAGTGCAGAAACAAACATTCAGAAACTATAAGAAGGTTCCAAAACAGATTAGTGTAAAAAGGTGATGATAAAAACACTCCGCTTGGGTTTGTTGTGGTTCTTGTACGGGCTTTTCACGTGGCTTGCTTTCCACTTCTCAGACTTTAGCATTTGTTTTTTTCAATCTTTTTCTGCTTTAAAGACTAGAACTGAATGGAAGCAAGTTCTAGAATTTTTTTTTTAGAACAAATCTAAATTGCCTGAAATTTGAACAATCCATTGGAAAATTCAAGTAGCAAAGCCAGCAACTCTACTGTTCTTTCTTTAGTTCCATGTAAAAATATTGGCCAGATGCTGATATTGATATGCTAGGGTAGCTCTCAACAAGTCTGTCTCTGCTTAGGGAGAGACAGAAGTTATCTTACCTGCCTTTGTGATCTGCCAGATTTCCATCCATTCTGCACATCTAAGCCACACAAGTCCATGAATGATTCAGCTTAGACAAGGGGGAGAGGAGGAACAGGAATCCTGTGCTTTTGTTGAGGAAGTCACCTTATAACAATGAACAGTTTTCATTGCTTTGCCACACAAATGCAAATAGTGCAGAGGGATAAGCAGTCTGGCAGCTGGGATTAAGTGGCAATTGGATTTTAAGAGGTATATGGTAGCAACATAAGCTTACTTTCAATTTATATATCAATTTACTCACATAAGGGCTCGCTTCGAAAATTAGGACTTCTGCCTTTTAGAGGCAGTAGAGAACAATGCTCTGTGTCCATATTAATGGATTAAACTAATCTTAAGTCAATTATACCAAAAGAGAACTTGGAGATCTGTCTGATAAAGGTTTTAAAAGTGCCAAATAACTGAAGCTACATTACTGACTGCTGGTAACTAGAAACCTGCTCCTATATCATTGGAAAAACAAGTCCAATTTTCAGTACACAGCATTACAAGACAAGAATGGTTTGTGAGTATATAGTACATTTTTGCAAGAAACATGCAGCTTGATTGCTTCCTTCAGTTAAAATTGTTACTATGAGTATTTATATTTTTATAAATTGTCAATTTTCCCCATCCAGGAGGAAATTCCAGGTGAAAGAGTGATACCCATTTGTGCATCATGAAAAGAATACTATGTACTCTTGCTATTCACAGTGACAACTAGATTGCAAAAAACAAAATCCTGGTTCAGAAATTAGTCAAGACTTGCAATCACTTCAACAAACCCATGTCTCTCAAAAGTCATGCACCTAATAAAACTTTATATTCCTTTAATATTCAAGAAATACAGATCAACTACAATGAACTGGCCCATTAAAATTCATAAAATAACTCTCAGATACATTATTTTTACCTACATATATATGTACATGAAATGAAAGAGGTATTTTTGAAACATGTAGAATAAGCTACTTCCCATGTGGACTAGCTGTTTCCATTCACTACACAAGGATACACACAGTTGTTATGTCAAACTAGGTGCTTCAATAACATAACTAAATATCCAGAATTATTTAGGTCACAGTCCTAATAAAACAGTCCAATAACAGGATTTCATAGTATCACTAACAACACTATAAAAATGGTTTACAAACAGTTGTACAACCCTAGTCCGCTTTACTTTGTGGGTAAAACTGGAACCCTCCTAGAGAACTTTGCAATACTTCTACACAACACTTTTCAACAGTTATTTAATTGCATGGGAAAGCTCAAAAATATACAAGTTCTATTGCATTTTTTAAGTACACCAATTTCTCTAATTTTACCAAATTCACCTCAGCTAAATGTCACAGCATATCTTGCAGTTGAGACAGCCACGATTACAGAGTGCCACCATACAATATCATAATGCTTCAACCCATACAGAGTAACACAATACAATATCATAAGCTTCAACCCATGCAGAGTAACACCTACTTCTTCAAAAGGCTTCAAACATCTGCTCATGTTGCTCTTTAGCCCAAACTTTTATACCCCTCATGTTCATGCATTGCCCCTGTGTGCCCTCTGTTCCCTTTGGTGGTTGGTCAGTGCACCTGGGCACTCCATGTTTCATTGCTTTCAATGCTGTTCACCTGCTTCTCACAGCTGTACACATTAGGGATGAAGCTCGGCTGCAGCCCCATTCCCAATTACCACAAACTGTGTGCCTACAACTAAATCCTCCTGGTCTTCCTGAGCATTCCATAAGCATTTCATAAGCTGTTTTCCCTCACTGGCCTGTTTCCATTTGCATGTTCCCCTCCAATGCTACTGTAGCGACACAAATTCCTTTCCAAGTACCTTTCAAGTGTCACAGGGTAATGCACCATATAATAAAGGAGACTTTAGGATAGCCATTTTTTTACTTTCCTGTGTAAAAGGTTAGAGAGTTTTAAACCACTTTTGAAGAACACATTCTTCCTGCCCTTTGACAGTCAGACACACTTGAATGCATCTCTCGATGAAATAGTAACAACAGACTCACCTGGGTATCAATTAGCTATCAGTGGAAGGTTGGAAGAGCATCTACCTGCCCTATGACAGAATCACACCAATGCCTTTAACCACATTTCGGGTGATCACTGTCATGCCAGTCAGAAAGATAAGAGGAAACTACTATTTAATTGATATTTTTTTCAACATGCAGGAAGAAAAAAAATGGTAGCGAATATTTTATGTAGGTAAAAAAGATAAGATACTTTATAAGATACTTTTATAAGATAAAATTTGTTTTTAAAATTCAGGATTTATAGCAATATGTGTTTTTGCAAGCTACTGCTAATAGCTGGTCAGAGTGCAGCAATTCATTACAAAGAACAGAAAGATAAACATGCTCTTCCACTGTTTGTCCACTGTGCCAGGCAAAATCATTTCATTTCATAGCATTTTTGGCTTCAGCTCCTGTCAAGGTTCATGTGAATCTTCTTTGTGTACTGTGAACCAATGATAACCTCATTTCAGTGAACTCCATGAGCTGCTGGGGGATGCTGATCAAAGCTGACTGCTGGACATAATTTAAGATAATCAATCATCTAGGCCATTTTGGCAGATCAGGCTGTCACCAAGTGCATGACTAAGACACACAGATTTGCTTCTTCATAAATTATCTTATTGCTACCATATATCACTTGACTATGTTTAAAGTAAGCAGCAGAAAATTATTTTTAGAATTTTTTTTAAGAATATAATAAATACTTCTATATTTGGGTTTTTTTCCAACATGTAACTGCTGTGTCATAAAAATGAAAACACCTCATATAATTACAACATTCTGGTCATTACTTTACTTGAAATGGAAAAATACCAAATAGTAGAATAATTTAAAAAGCAAATAAACTCCTGTCTCTCATCTTTGACATCTTATCCTTTCTACCTACATAATGGTCAGTATTCTTCCAAAACCTAAAGAATTTGGAAGTTTCCTCTGGAAATTAGTACTACTATATATGGTAATTTCATTATGGTCATTTTAGCTGGGATTTTACCATGAGTGATTAACAGGGTAGGATGAAGTGCAGCTTGCTTATTGACTCAAAGGCAGAGAACAAAATGTTCATTTTAACTTGAGCTCATACAGATTTGAGGATATCAGCACACACCTCTTCTAATACTTTCATTGCAGAGACCCTTGGAAATTCCATTCATGAAAGAGTAAGATAAAATATTGAAAGTCCCTACCTTCACCTGACGATCCTGAAAGGTCTATGATGACATACACTCTCCCTTCTGGCTCCAAGTCAATCTGTAATCAAGAATAGAAAAAGAAAAAAAATCAAACTTAGAATGGCTCCCAAAGCAAGTGACTGTACACACAGGAAATGAGAAGTTTCCAAACCTCACAAAGTTAAGGTGTAGGCAGGACACATTTTGTACCAATAGAGCCTCCTTTTGCAAAGAGGTGTTGAGGACCCTGCAGCTTCACTGGAATAAAATAAGAAGTGTGCACACTTGGAAAGTTTGAGCTCAGTGAATTTTACATTTCAAATATTTAATGTACTGTTCCGACATATATTTGCACCACTATTTTCAAGAAAGTCAAAAAATGCCACAATTGAGCAACTTTTTTTACTGTTATTTATACTGAGCCCAGATATACAAATGTGGAAAACAACAGTGTAACAGCAAGACAGATCAGCTCTGGTCAAAGAACAGGGGAAATGAACACACAGAGCTCATACAGCCAGTTAACATGTGTTTATAATACTCCTTTTGCGTCCCCACTGGGAGAAAGAAATACATGCTTTATCCTCTTTTTCTGAAACACAAAATTTGTTTATTTCTGCACCATTCTCGTGGATTTTAAGGAGTCTTTGCCCATGAGGAGATCACTTTCACTCGGCATGAAATACAGGTGCTCAGTATCAAGCTGCTGTACCTCCAAGATTTCACAGGCTATGAGAATAAGCTCCAGTAAGTTTAGGCACCACAATGAAGAGCTTATTACAGATATTCCTGTATTTTATCACAAGTTTCATCAGCAAATCTAAATATTGCTGGATTTGAATATCTTAATGGTACACAACAAATTAAAAACTATTTTTGCTGCCACGCGTCGCTGAAAAATAAAACTGTAACTAAAACACTATGTAAGCAGTAGCTTTTGCTGTAACATAGCAGTTACTGTCACATGATTTCAGAGCCTGAGTACGTTAATGCTGTATTTTCAACCTATTTTAGCAGGAAAACCTCAGAGGTAAGAAGACTGCAAGGGGCCTGGTCTGCCAGGACCTGTGCTGTGTCACACCACTCCAGACAGGAGCAGGGGGTCAAGGAGGCACCGGGGCAGCCCCAGCCTGTCCATCAGAGCCATCACTGGGAATGGGGGCAGGCCAAGGCCAGACCCAGGCAGGGATGTGTGCTCTGCTCTCACAACAGAAACCCCAGAACTTGCCCAATGCTTCTGCTACTCTGAGGCAAGGGCACCCAGAGGCTGTAGCTGGGAACAGGCACTCTCCCCTGCCTCCTCATCGCAGCCTCCTCTCCCAAAGCAGGGGAAGGGGCCTTGCCTCCCCCGTGCCAGCAAGTGACACCGAGCTGACCCTCTCTTGCCACAAGGGACATCAGGGTACAATGTGAGGCCAGCAGGAGGTGAGAAGCAGGAGATCACCAATTCACACTAATAACAGGAGACCAACCTTTTGGTCTCCACGAATCAGTGAGTAAATAAGGGGACACCAGAAGACCCTGGCTATGCCAGGCTGTGCCAGCCTACGTTCAAGTGTGCAGCCCCGAGGGGCCACCTGCTTTGTCTCCAGGTTCCTCTCATCACCTGAGAGGACTTTACAGGAGAGGCTTTTCCCTCTCCTTCAGGACATGGTTGCTCAATGCATCAGGATGAGTCAAGCTCCTTCTCCTTTCACTGACCACTGTCCTTCAAGAGATGGCTGAGAGAACAGTTCACAGGCCCTGCTGATGCCATCGGACCGATGGATCAAGAAAATGATCTCAGCAGCTGTATTGCCAATAGACCAGGCAGGAAATAATGTTAGCAAGGCCGGGGGCTACTCAAGGGAGATGACAATGAAAGTGTGGGTGTCTGGTCTTTTATAAATAATAGTGTTGAATATCCAAAAAAGACATTTTTAACAATACCTGAATTGGCAGCATGAGTTTTGTGAGGGAGTTTTTGGGGAATTTTTGGCTTTTTGTGTTTTGTTTTAAATAAAGATGCTGATCTTGAAATACTGCTCCTCTCCCTTTGCCAGTTTTAAATAAGAAAAATATTAGAAGGTCAGAAGCACAGGTGCATTAATAGACTTTGATGTCTATGCTGAGGGAGGCTTTTGAAGAACTGCTATAGCACTCAACAGATGGCTGTATTAAAGACAGACATGTCTAATGCTCTATTTGTATCAGCACTATACACTGTTTGGTTAAGCTTTCAGTAAAATACTTTATGCAGTTCAAATCCCAGGGTGCACGCACACACATCCCAACATCATCCCTGCAGAAGAATCAGGCATCTGGACAAGTTGCTGACCACCATCACAAAATCTCAGTTCTGCCCATTTAATTACAAACAGCATTGGAAGCAACTCAGGAAAAAGACTGGAGGCCTGAAACCAAGTTTCCATTACCCAGCAAGTGGACTGTTTCAATTTACATTTTATTAGAAATGAAGCTTAGTGATTTTGAGTTGGAAATTTTGCTGATGCTTTAAGAAAAATGAACTATATAGAAAAGAAAGTCTCTTTTACAAAGAAAGCATGTTTCAGTCTTCATATGTTCAAATGCCAGTAAGAATGAAATGGACATATTCTTATTTCTAGATTTATTAAATACTCAAACTTCATTTCAGTGAGTACTTGTACTGACAGTCTTATCAGCCATATGAATTAGTACTTTTGCCAGAAGCCAGCAGTTCAGCTGTCTCAGCTGACCATACGTATGAAATGAACACCCCAACAAAAGCAGAATACCCTAGACTTATAGGAACCCTTCTCTTCTTCTCAGGTCTTTCATGTATCAAGCCAAACATAGGAAAAAAGGACCGATTCAATCTTAATTATTCATTAAAAATGTCTAATTTAATGCCTAGAAACATAATGGCTTAAATACCTCCAAAATAGACTACTAGAATATGCAGGCTTTTTCTTTTCAATCTGTGCATTAAGCTATGCTTAGATCCCGCAATGTCATTTTATAAATAAGTAACAAAAGATACATATAGCAAAACCTAAAGTTCCCATGCATTTTTCACCAAATGCCATGAAAGCTATCACATGTGAAATGCCCTTAGACATATGTAACCAGAAACAAAATGACTGGCCAAATTCAGCTGAATAGAACAGGCATCCTTGAAGGCAATGGAAATGGTTTGATCACAGCAATTCTGATTCTGACCCTTCTCTTTGACTAAAAATACTTCTCTCTGAATGCAGCCGAGCTTTTATACGTGCAGAGAAAACTTATCAGGAGACATCTAAAATAGACATTACTGTTCAAAAGGAAACAGGGAACAAGGCAAGATGCAAACTAGGGATGGGACAGAGGAGTTGATACAAGAGCAGCCTTGCTGTAAGCAAGACACATTGCAAAATATGTATGTGCCTCGCACACATACATCACATTTGCCCCATGCAGCAAAAGATGCAACAACTATGAGCAAAATCTTTGATCACCGAAACATTTTACCTGTTACTGACCCATGCTATTGCTGTGACTTTCATTGAAATACAGTTTTAGCACGTGCAAGTAACATTAATTACAATTGTAATTTAAACAACTTCTATATTGTTCAAATAACAACATGTGGCAGCATACTGAGACCAGTACAATCATTGCTGGAAAGCAGCACAGATAATCAAAAACTCCAGGCCTGAATAAAACCTATTAGTAGCCTGTTTCAGGGAACAAAAGGCAACCATCCATAAAACCAGACATATTTTCAAAGGAAAAAAACCATATTGAAACCAAGGCCAAGCTTCAGCATATTGAAGGCACTTACATAGTTTCACAGTCATTAATGGATTTTATTTTCAACACCCTTCTGAGACAGTTCCCCATATGCAAAATGGGATACTCCCAAAGGCACAAGCTAGACTAAATGACTTTCTGGCAAGTAATACAAGAAGCCTATGGTTAAACAAAAACTGAACTCTGGTCTCTGGAGGCCCAGACTGTCCACTGGACCATTCCTCCTATTCCTCAGTTAGACTTCACTTTGTCCAGCAACACACATCCTGTCTTCCAGCAGTATCAAACACTACCAAGAACATTTTAAGAATATTTTTTTTTCTTTTTTTTAGACAGCTTTAATGGGTACATAACTAGGATGCAATTTCTTTTCTTTTTCATTCTGATAATACTCCTCAGTAAAAACAATACCAAACAAAGTATGCTGAAATATTTCTCTGCAGCATTTTCAATGACTCATAAATCTTTGGTAACCTGGAGTAATACAAAATTTCATCAAACTATGTAGAAGATTGTGAAAATGGTCCAGCTTTTCCTCGAGGTTTGTTTTTTACAAGTTTTTAACTCCTAAGTTTTCTGAAAAACTGAGCCCTAAACTTGGCTAGAAGGTTCACATTTTCCTCCTCTCAGGTGTAAGACATTATTTCCCACCCCTAAAAATATAAAACTTGGAGAGAATTCTCTTAGACCAAGATTTTCTAAGGAAACCAAACACTCTCTAATCTTAAAAGGATGAGGAAGACTAGAATATGCTATGGAATCACTTGTGTTGCACTGATGCTTCATATTTCAATATGAATAAGATTTAATGTACAGCCTGAATAATTCCATCAGCATTTGGGGGTGTTCTTTTCATCTCATTTGACAGCATCAGCACAGATTTTGCATGCTCTGTGGCACAAACTGAGACCTGTTATAAGCAAATGACAAACCACTGTCTTCAGTGGCTCAGCATCCCACTGCCATGGGGTTTCCTTTGATCATATCAGAGTCCATCAGCCACCTATGTTCCAACACAAGGATGTCACCTGAGATTTATTGCACTGTACTCATTTAAAAGCCAACTTGTCTCAAGAGAAATTTAAGGACAGTCATTGACATAAATCCAGATGTGAAATAAAAAATGAGTGGACAAATGCAAAATTTGAAATTCCTAAAAGCAGAAAAGTTGAGTAAGTTTTATTCTGATCTTCCTTAGCTAGACAGTATATGAAACACAGCAAAACCCCTTCAAACCTAAAGCTGTTGAGGATTTTGGCAACAGTATAAACCTAAATGGACTGTATAAGCCACAGAAAAAATTAAATCATAAAACCTGCTTTGCACCTCTTCTTGTGATGTTCTAGGATTATCTGATATTTGGGTAGCTTAAAGCATAAACCTCCAAGCACATGATCTGTCACTGCAGATGGTTATTTGATTCATGGCAGACCTGGGAAGTCAGTATGATTTAACCCTTCCTGAGTCTAGCATACAAAGTTTCTTGTTGAACACACTCCTCTGAAAGAAGAAAGGAAGAGACTGTGCTTAAAGTGCTGATAGCGGCAAAGGCTGAAAGGGGGTGATTCTTCTGTCTGTTGTTTTCAGGGGTATTTACCATTTTGGTAAATATTATTTCCATGAAAATGCATACAAAAATCAGAACAGTTATAATCTAATAGAACATGTCTGGAAAATCTGTGCTGGTCTTTTGTTCTTTAGCCACAAGACTTTTGTGCTTCAATGTAAATAGCTAATAGAGTACCTATTTTAACTTATTAAATAGAAAATAAAACATTAACAGTGATACTTTTCAATATAGCCAAAATGACTGCAGTCCAAGCAATTAAAAAACTTTCAAACCCAACATGATTATTGTAATAATAATGTAATGAAGCAAGCTCTTGACCAAAGGAACAGCCAGAGGTATGATTAAACTTGCAAACCTGCCCCAGCACTTACACCTGAATCCCTATCAAGCTCATCTGAAATGAACAGGTTTGCAATAAGCTCCATAAGGTCGGCAAAATAGCTGAGCAAATGTTATTTATTAATAGTATCTGAAAATTAAGAATTTTACACATGACATCATTAATTACATGAGCAAACTTGATTTTCAAAAGAAATTACCCAGAAAACACACTGAGAAAACTTCCTTAGAATCTCCTTTTACCTCCATGATGATTTTTCACTCCACCAGCCTCTTGCTCTTCTGGCAAAGGCGGCAGGAAAATTTGGAGTCAGTGCACTGCTACAATGTTCAAAATCTGCCTTTCATTATGAACATTACATATTTGATTATTATAATTAGAGAGAAACGTAACACAGCTTGACGCATTGTAATTGACCACAGTGACATACATAAAGGTTCAGAAATTCTGGCCACAGGGGATTCTATCAATTATTTACTCCTACTCAAAAGTCAACAAAGAAACATCAAACATCTTGCATGACCTACAGAAAACATCAAACACTTTTCAGTGCCAGACACATGCACTGACATAATACAGAACAGCAGCAGCCAGGGAGAAACAAGATTCAGCTGAAATAACCCACAGTATTCGGAAACCAATTCTAAAACAAGAATCCTTCCATTACTTAATAAAGCTTATACTGATGCTCAGTTGCAGTGTCCTGAATCACATGTGATATGACCTTGGTCTTTCATGATGTGTTGTGCCCAAGGCCTCCCAGACACCAGAGAAGAAACATTTTTGGATGCACAGCACATGTGTTTGAGCACAAGCACATCTGCACTCTCAGAAGAAACATATTCATTTTTATGTATTAGAAGGACCAACAACTTTTACAGACCACTATGCTGAGCCTAAGGTGTTCAGGGCTCATTTTCTTGTAGAACCCAGAAAGTGAACCTGGACAATTGGCTCTATTTACATGTAACAGACAGCAGAGCAGTACAAACAACTGCAAAGGCATCAAGCAGCATGACCATAGAAGGGTCACTGCATGAAACAAAGTTTCTGACTCCATGATCTGAAGCAAGGAAGATATTATCTTTACTTCTTTGAAAGCTTCAGAAGGTGGAGAGTATGTACAAGGTATTGCCTATTATTACAGTATTTAAGAGCTATATGGCAAACTGGTTAGGGTTTCTAAACACCTACAATTCATGACACAGTTCACCACAATTAATGACAAAGGGAGATAAATCAATGAGACAGAAATCTCTTCATGAGCAGAAAAATAAGTCAATGGCCTTAAGAGATAAGGCTGCTTAGACTAACTATTCCATGCATTCTGTGTGTGAACAGGTCAATGGAAACTCACTAGCATGAGTGTCCCAGAAACAAGTGTGTACTATCTGTTGGTTTCTTTCCCCCAGTATAGTTATTCTAATGATGTAAATGTGTTCCATTATTAAGCCTTATGAAGACAAGAGGAATAAGCCAAAATTATGTAGTATTTTTTCACAGTACTAAAACTGTATCTACACTAGAAATGGAGGAGGCATTATTTTAGCAATGGTAAGGAAGATAAAATACAAAGAACCTACACAAGCCCAGAGACAACGTGAAGTGTAACATGTATTAGTTGGGTTTGGCTGAGCAACACCCAAGTAGACTTTTTGAGTGAACAGTCAGTCAAACCACCCACTGAACAAAAGCCTGCATAAAGCCATTCTCTTGAAACGTCTGCTAAATGTATTTCAAGAAAGAAAAGAAACTCTTCAGAGCAAAACTACTTTCCCAAACAGGTGGTTATTTGATTTAAGAATAAGGGAATTGCATTGTGTGGGGAATTGCATTGTGTGGGGAATTGCATTGTGTGGCAAGACCTGTAATTTCATCACAACACTTTTCCAAATGTGTTTCTTAATGCACTAGTGCAGTGGCACTCTCCAAACCACAGGAAAATAATTAACTGTCACAAAGTATTTAAAACGTGCTTGTTGTCTTGGCTTAGGGGCATTTTTTAGTCATGCTACAGAACGGCAACCAGAAGGAAAGTTACCTTACACCCAGCAATAAAACACAGAGCAGGGAGTCAGGGCTGCTAGCACTTAGCAATTAGCCAATTACTAAGTATTAAAAACTGATAAAGGCTATCAAATTCTCTTACCACAGTACAATTTCAGACAACCACTTGCTCATATGCCAAAGCCAAACTCATAGGTGGTACATTTGTTCAGTCTCAGGAATCACCTAAATATGATGGTATTTGGAGTTTTTTCCTAAATTACTTTAACCAGATATTTGTAGTTTCTCCTAAATTACAATAATAGTTCCTCTGAGCAGACAAATTTTCAATGACAACTTTTCAACAACCATCATGAAATATATGTCTGTATAAAAAGTAAGTACATGGATTGACTGGTAGTTTTCCCTGGCCACATAAAACCATTTTGGTGGAGTGCATGCTTTTTTTCCTTAATTCCTTAAGTAATTTCCATAGTTCCTTACATCCTTTAAGCAAGAATTCCTGCCTGAAGACTTACAGATTAGGATACCAAAGCAATGTTACCTATTTTCTGTAAAGATATATTTCTTCCCTTTATTGTCAAAACATTCCTTTCTTGCACTCTCCTCCTGCCACATATACTCTGGGAACTCAAGGTAGTATACAGTAGGCACAGAGCCACAGAGGATTTCTGTATGAAGAATGAAGGAAATAACTGCTGATTTTCAGATCTCAAATCAGGGAAATTAACAGCTGGAAGATCCAAGACTTCGGTGTAACATATGCATTTTTTGTGTATCAGGTATAAATTAAAATTCTTCCTAAACAAGGTAAAATAATCTTCAAAGACAGGATATAAATAAGTCCTAAGAAATAGTGATATTAGATGACGTTAAGTTGCCCTTCAGTTTTTTCCCTGTTATTCCTATTCTAGTCCTCTGTAAGAAAAAAACGCAAAAACCAAACCAAACAACAACCAAAAAACCCCCAACAAAACCCAAAAACAAACAAAAAAACCCCACCAACAACACCCCAAAAATCCAAACAAACAAACACACACAAAAAAACCCCAACACAATTTAAAACAAAACCAACCCCACAAAAAAAATGGGACAACTTTGGAACTTGTCTATGAATAAACTGTATTTCAAAACAAAGGTCAGGAATATCTATGACACCCAGTTTGAGTAAAGCTTTCTGCCTTAGAGCGAAAGTCTTCCCAGATATTGGAAAATAAATAAACATTACATGAAACCTCAGCCCAAACTAGGCAGACACTTCAGTATTCGTCTCAGACCCTTCCACAAGGGGTTCACATTTTCAGCCTCTCAAACACTACTGTGCAATACCTGTCAGGAACTTTTGAGAGAAGTCCAGCTGGACTTACAGTCTTCAATGAGCCAAGAATGCAGCAGGGAGTTGAATCCACTTCAGTTCAGCTCTTAGCTCAGGTTCACTTGTAAGTAGAGCTGTGCTGGCTTTGTTTCAGCTAGCAACAAAACTCACATCTAGGTTTTGTTTCAATTAAAAACTCCAGAACATTAAAACAACCACTACTCTTTATGGGTGTGAATTCAGTTTAGCTCCCTGGGAAGAAAGGCAAAAGGCCTTTCTTATCTGGAAGGCAAGCACATTAAATGTGCTCTCCATCTGCATTCACAACAGAAATTAATCCTCCATTAGGAAGTAAACAGCTTGAATCAATATGCTCCAAATGGACAAACTGTACTTCAGTGACACTTGCTGGAACTGTTAAGTAGCTTGTTGATGTGCAACACCAGCATCGGCTGCAAGCCAGAGTGCATCAGCAGAGAGAAATAAAACTCTTCTCTCTTGCCAATTTGATAGAGATATGAATGAGATTCCCTCTCCCCACTACAAACCCTCAACTAAAGTGGCTGAAACAAAAGAATATGCAATTAGGATAGTCTAGGGGTGTGCCCAGAGGTGCCAAGCATCTCAGAAGCTGCCTATGAATGACTAAGTTCTTTCCCTCAAATTCCCATAAAATGAGCAACATCTTATTTGAAAGAAAACACCTCTAGAAGCTATAAAGACGAGAAGTCTTTAAAAGACTGTAGTCTTTTAAAGACTGTAAGTCCAGCTGGACTTCTATCAAAAAAATTCCCCCAGTATCCAAACTCCTCCTCTATCTCTGCAAAACTGGACTTTTAACATGACAAAATCCCTGACCTCCTTTGCAGTTTACCTTAGTGCACCTTTCATGAAATTTGGCTGGTGATCAACTTCTCAGCACTGTGTCACCACACACAGTGATTGACTTGAGTTTTTTGTTTCAAATGTCACCTTGGCTCCCAAAGCCAAAGAAGAAGGTCACAGGGCTGGACTCTTTGACCTACCCAGATGGTCAAACTGCTCTGAGGCAGTCTCCAAGAGAGACAACTCAGTGGACTACCACTAGGCAAGCAACAAAGAACCACTTCAAGAAATAAAATAATACAGGGTTTGAAACATTTTCAATTAAAAACTACACATGAATGAGAAGAATAAAGGATGTAGGGAAGGAGACACGGGAACATGCAGAAACAAAAATTAGATATACAGCTCAGAAGTGGCATGAAGTTGTCACAAGGAAACAAAAGGAAGTAAAATAATATTTCAAGAACAAAGCTAAGCTAAAATTACTCTAAAAACTATTCCAACAGTTTTCTTTTGAAAATATTAACCTCTTTAACCTCCTCCTTAAATCTGAGAATGCTTCTCATTACTATCTCAGCTGTCCTGCCATGTCAGAAGACACAGTTTTATCTCAAACATAAGGGGTAAGCTTTTAAAAAGTATTAAAGAAGTTTAAAACAGTTTTTAGACCAAGACACCAAAACCACACTGACTGACTTAAGAGGTTCTATTATTCATCCAGGGAGTTGAAAGCTTGTCATTTGTTAACATAAAATCTCTGTTCAGTTAGCCTTGCAATTGATAATTTTAGTAACTTAAATGCAATTTTAAAAAATGTGTCTCCTACTTTCCCTTTCAGGTTCACTACATATCTTTCTCTATTTTCAATCAAAGAAACTGAAAAGCAAAAAGAGAATAGCTACCTTGTAGAATTATCTAAATTTGCGTTAAAAAGGAAAGGAGATATCAAAAATATCATGAAAATATGTGTTTCCCAGTTACAAAAAAATTCCTCCACCAAACACAAAGAGGAAAACATGAATACACAAGCTTCAAAAATTACAAATCAATGTTCTTCTGCTGGGTCATGAAGATGGAAGAAAAAAGTATGTTCTACACATATATTCTCCTTGTCCTTTCACATATGTATCTGTAACTTGAGTTTCTTTACAGCAAACACTGACATTATAATAAACAAACACCACATGATATACAAACCACAGTGGTTATACAGAATCAGCATCAAGTATTTAAACAAGAGCATCCTTGCTGGAAGTATCTCTCCTACTTACAGCCTGTCCAGAATTGCATTGATTCATAGACTTTGATCAAGGTAAGTTCTAAAGAAATTGGAAAGCAGAAAACAGAATTAAAGAAAATAAAATAGAAGCTCCTTGCAAAACCATCTTTGCTCTCTTTATTGTTGTTTTTGGGTTTTGTTTATGTTTTTGTTTTAAGTATCTTCCTAAATGCTTGTTCAAGCTTAGAATGAAAGCCTTCATTTTGTCCTCACACTCCATGGCATGCACAAGTGCAAGCAGGATTACACAAATTGGCTGCTGTGCAGGTAAATTCATCCTTTCCTACACTGAGCATCCTCAGGAGCCCCAGGGCAGGTTTAAGTGAGGATGTCTGTAACACTGGGAACTGAATGCACCTCTCAAGTCTCAGTTCAATATCTAAACAGAAAGATCATTCCTGTTTTCTAAGGAAAAAGGGAATTTCTAACATCTTGTAATAAATAAGCATTTTGCTAGTACATGTGGCAGTTTCAAGCACACAAAATTATTCATATTTGATATGTACAATCATGCAATCTCCCCCAAAAAAGTAAATTCAAGAATAGCACCAAAATATTTAAGTTTCTTGAACAACTACCCAGAATTGATAAAAAATGCCTCAAAAATTTGAAAGAAAAATGTAACTCCCAATGCTTATGCACCTTTCTAAAAAAAATTGCCAGGGGAACTAAAAAATTTATTTCTGTAAGAAAACATCATTAAGACATTCTCTATTTGGTTCTACTTTTCCCCATGTTTAGAAAGTATCATGATGATAAAATCTTTATACCATTTCATAATGTTGAAGGGTTTTTTCCAACATAGTTTTTGTGTTGCTCTGATATTTCATCCTCTGTTTAATCATCAGATTAGAAAGATTAATGGAGCTAATTCTGTTAACAAAATGGCTATCCTGAGGAGTACAATTATCAGTGATTCACTTGGACTTCCTCTGCAGCTTTAGCCATAACAAACCCTGAGCAACTCCAAGACTCCTCAGACGTCAGCTACAAAACATTTTGTTTAAAGAACAGCTAAACAGAACACTGATATAGTTTGTTCTACCCATGTTTAAATGCAAAAAAGAAAATAAAGGAAAATAAAATTTAGTAGCTTCATAGACCTTTATACATGCTGCCAGGCAACGTATATTGCACGAAACAGAGAGACCAGAGTGCAACATCTTGAATACAGAGATTACAGAAGAGGAAATGGCAAAAATAGCCACTACTATTATTATGGTTCCTGAAAAGTTAGACGACACAGTCCACCAGCCAGAAGTGGCACACCAGGAATAGAAATATCTTCAAAACTCCCTAAGAAAAAAACATGTTCCGGTGCATGTGGCATTAAGTAGCATTTTTCTTTAGCATTTATTTTCATTTACTGCAGTGCTTTTAACAGAATTACATATGGAGTTCTCACATGTTAGATATGAATTTGACATGAAAGACAATGTCTGTTAAACCATTTAAAAATCTGACTCTTTCAGACATCCAGAAAGTTTTCCAGCATTTCCTGGATTTAGGAAAAAAAAATAAACAAACAACAACAACCAAAAAAAAAACCCTCAAAAAATCCCAAAAAAACCAACCAGCCCTGAGACTTAGTCTTTCTTGTATTGCAGAGATTTGGATGTTCCTCTTTTAGTCCATGAGGAAACAGGAAGTGCAGAGTCATTTACGGTTTTGTTCTCAGGAAAAAAAAAAAGATTATAATTCAAGCCCTTCAAACTCATTGAGGGGGGGAAGGGTTGGGTGGGTTTTTTTTTTTTTTTTTTTTTTTTTTTGGTTTTTTTTTTTTTTTTTTTTGTTGTTGTTGTTTTTGTTTTGTTTTGTTTTGTTTTCAGTTACAAAAGCAAGAGAATTCACTATTCAGCTTTGAGTAATTTCTTTGCAAGAGCTCAGGTTAGATTTCATACAGCCTGATAAAGCTCCTGAAACTTGGCTCAAAGTATCTGAATAATTCTTGTTCATTTAGCTCTTAAAATTTAGTTCCAAATGCATAAGAACCATCCATTTCTGCTAATGGAAGGCACAGCATGCTGCCCACTTTTGTATCGAACCAAGTAAGTAGAGCAAGGCTAACACCTGTCTTCCAAGAAAGGCTTTCAGTCTTTTCTGATTATCATCTAGGGATGAAGTATCTGCTACATCCTTTGCTAACTGGTTTCATCAATTTATCAATTTAACGTGAAAGAAAATATGTGCTATGCTGCCCATTTTAATCTGCCTGGATAGCCTTCAGTTCTTGTTTTACCCTTTTGAGATTAAAAAGTTCCTTATTTTTTAATGGTACTTTACATACCCAATTTAAGTAACCTCCCATTGTTCTTTTTATTTAAAGCAAACCAGTGAGCTCAGCGTCTCTAAATTTCTCCAATATAAGAATGCTTTCAGAAATTCTGTGAGCTGTGAGCTCTGCTATTGACTTGCTGGGTCACCCTGGGCAACAAACTTTATTCACCCTCCATGTGCCTATTTCACCTTTTATTATTAGTCTCTATTTAGAGTACAAATTCTAAAGAGTTCAGGCCCTCTAACACATTTATGCAATTAGGCCCTCATGTTTTTACCATTATGTACACTGGTGTTTGCAGGTTCTAGGCATGCTGCCATATTAACAACCTGAACTGCTAAACCCTCTAGGAGCCATTCAATCAACCATTAGTGCAGCCCACTGATAGCCCTGCACCTAAATCTGCTATGATGCACCTAGCTCTTCCTACAAAGCATGGAACCTTATCAATAGACTTAGAAAAACATTTCCAGTTGGGATTTGCAGCGTGAGGCTTAGAAATTCTAATTCCACACTGAGAGGGCAGAGAAAGGTCTTGCAGCAGGGTCTATCTGGCCTTCAGTACACTTTTTTTCCTCCATTTCCAACCAGTTTTTAAAATGTCGACGTCCCAGAATCCTGCCATGTGCAGTCTAGAGAAGAAGGAGGAATAATTTCACACCTGAGGGAAGCGCCATGGAAAATCTGTCAGCTGTAGCAAGGGTGGAGGCAGGCAGGATAGACTTCCTCAGGAATGTATCTAAGTTTTGGATACTCTTGTTCCTTATTCCTCCATGACTGGCCAACAATTTTCATAAGCTTTATCCCACACAGCTTGCAGAAATCTCTGCCTTGGACAACTCTATCACCAAAAACTTAGTTGTACCCAGGTTTGTTTCAAAATTCTCAAAGCATTCTTATCTGAGAAAAACTCAACAAGTGATCTGAAATGGGAAATACATACCTAGATTTTCCAAAAAAGTACAGAAACAGTTCCCAAAGATTTGCTTGACCACAGTGACAGCACTAGTTCCTTTACTCCAGAGACTTCAAGGACAGAAGAGGTGGGAAAGTTACCTCTGTATTGGAGAAGAAAGTTTTTGTGGGGCTTTGGGGTGGGGGGGTGGAGGTAGAGGAAGAAAGGGAGGGCGGTGGTGGTTTGGCTTTGAGTGATTTTGTTCTGCCCCCCTTCCCCATTTTTTAGTGCAGTGTATTTTCCTTGTGGGTAACTGTGATGAAAATGATTAGTGCACAAACATGACCTTGTTTACCATCTGGACCCCCTTTAAGTAAGGCTTTTTTGGGGAATCCAGTAGTTGTTCATGTTGTTTGTGTAATATTCCAGAGCAAGAGAGTTGGACTGTTTCCATTCCTGATTTTCTGACCCTGTCCAATCTGTTGCTTGTGGCTCAGACAAGTAAGTTGCATTTTAACTTTCCCCAGGAATCCACACAGTTTCTCTATGGGATTGTTTCAGATTTTGTTCTCTGCAAAGCAGCCAACTTTAAAAATACCTTCAATATATCCTATTTCCAAACCATTCCTCCATCAAGGAAAAGGGCTTCCTCTCTAAAAATTCAATGTACATATATTTATTGTAGTATGCAGGGTAATAAAGTTGCTAACCATTGAATTTAGATATGCAGCAGGATCCGGTAATGATGAAAGGATGACAATGTCAGCATTCTCAGAATCTGGCTCAAATAGTACCTGGTATTCAGCTATGAAGATGTGACTAATTCTCAGGAATCTGGTCATTTGTCCTATACTGTCCTTAGAAAAAAAAATTAAAATAAGAGATTATGCAACTATGGAATTGTGTCCAGAACACAAACAATTTAGCAGCATTTTCCATACACCTGGGGAATAGCTAGGGAAAAAATGCAAAAGTTGTTTTACTGTTAAAATTTCTTTAAGATCATTGGTTAACCCAATTTTGAGCTTTTTATTTTGTGAAAACCTAATAAAAATTAGGTTAAATCTGAACCATGACCTGCTATCATTTTCATCTTAGATTATTTCAAAAGAAATTTTTTTCATGAACAGTCACAAAGGTAAAACCTGAAACATTGGCAAGTATTTTAGAAAGCATTTTTTAAATGTTTTAATGGCATTTTCCCACTTCAAGACAAAGATGAACACCGAACTCTGGCTGTCACTCCTGAGACAGCTGGGATCCTACAGGCATCCAGGTGACATCTCTAGAGCAGGTATACCCCAGAACACTCTACAGGCAAGCAGAAGGCACAGCCTGGCAGCCACACTGAACTCTGCTGATGCCCCTCACCCCTGAGCCCTTCATGTCCCGGCAAATTGCAGAATTTAATGCAGACAATGGCAGCTTTTCTGAATGCTGCAGGAGATTTATCACAATGCAAGGGAACTCTTCACTTTTTTCTCACTGCATGATCAATAGGAAGGAACTGGACCCCTCTGACTCAGCAAAGTGTAAACTGAAGACCAGGCTAGTTTACTTGAATTTATTTTGTTACCATTTAAATGGGATGAGGTTTCCATTCTCCTCTCAGATTCTGTTATAAAATAAGCAGTGAAAACCACAAGCAGCAGCAAACATGTTAGCATTAAAAACAACAGAGAGAGACCAGAGCTCTGATCCCACAGGACATTGCAGAGATTTCACAAGCCTGAGCAGGCAATTTGGCAAGAAAAACCATTATTGGTATAAAACATAATACACACCAAAACTCAGTTTGCAGCATTTTGAGAATTGACATTTTATCTATAGAACCATCAGTTCTCAAGGATTTTTTTTCAGGTACAAAATTAACCAACAATGGATGAATCAATATTTCATTCGGAATTATTTTCATAAAGTGTGGCTTTGATTTTATAACCATGAACCACAGCACATTTTAAAAACATTATTCTATATTAGTTACATGCTGGAAATTACAGTTAATTCTGAGAGTTCAAGAAACAGCAGCTCATTCTGGGACTCACAGTCCAATTAGCTTATATTAGAGCAACAACTACTTCAGATACCTCCTACTCTGACACTTGAATTCCTATTTTATGGTAGCTTTTTATAGAAACTTGAGCAGTTATGTGAAAAGGTATTTTTACACCAAAATATTCCAGCAGCTAAGCATAAACTCTATTACATTTTATTATCACTATGCATTTGTTATTTTCGATAAAATTACTGAATATCACATTTTCTGGGAGCTTTAAATCACTGTTATTTCTGTACCATGTCAATAACAGTGTTTTATTTATGGAATAATTAAAAATGACAATCCTAAATAAATACAAGCATGGCTTCCTTGTCCTATGGCTAAGCAAGCAGAGCACACATCAAACCAAACCGTATGCTTTACTCTCACCCATGTATCCTCCCTGTACTTCCCCTTACTTTGTACATGAATCAGGATAACCACTGAGCTGACACTGCAAACATTTCCAAAAATACTGGAGTTCAATGGCAGCGTGAGAGCTGTTGGGAAGGACCACGCACTGGAACACTGGCAGCTTATGGCAGTGCTGCCCTCCACACCAAGGTGACCACAAACCTCCATCAGGGAAGGGAGAACTGAAAGCTACTGAAGTTTTCACTCTGCAGACAGCAGGTCCTTCCAGGGAACTCTGAGATATTTGAGATTGAAAGACAGTTTTGAAGAACACAGCAACAGCAGTGGGCTTACTTGGCTGCAGTCTGGAAGTGATGACTAAATCAATCTTTAGTAATAAAACAATTTAACTTCAAAGATATTTCAAAGATAGTGAGCTGTCCTAAACCTACCTAACTACCAAACCTCCTACTGACTGCAGTTTGTACCAGACTGCTGTCAGTGACTCTGAGTCTCTCAGAGATGGCTCATGCAAACCAAAGTTCAAAAAGCATCCAAAAAATGTCTGGGCTTGGTCATCTAAAGGTTAAAAAAAACCAAAAATCTGCCAGACCTCAAGGCTCCATGTTTACTAGAGATATATTTTGGGAGAGACAGAATGAAATTTAGCCCTGACACCGTATTTTATTTCTCTCCCCTAAATCATCTCCCTCTCATGACCACTTCTACTGCTACAGAAATGCTCCACAAAAAGAGATACAGCCAATAAAAGCAGAATGAAAGACTGACTTACTTCAGAAAAGGACATTTGGTCTCTTTGAGGAATCAGACACATAACAGAAAAACATCTAGTTGTATGTCTCAGAGTTACTCCCCTTGAAAATACCTGGCACTACAGATACATTACGAGTATGCCCTTGCTTTTCTTCTTTATTATTCCACTATTGTGGTGCACTGATTTTACCAAGTGTCACTAAATCTATGACACAAAATTAAAGATGCCCATGCAATGGATACTTTCCTACCCCAAGTTTATTACGAACCACACACAGCCATCTCTGGAAAGCAGCCTCAGAAGAATACAGAGTAGGTTTCAAAAGAGAACTTCATCAGGAAAGCTGAATGAAGTCCTATTTTAAGCTTGACAACATCTTTAACATTGTTCCACAACAATCTTTAAAAATGTTCCAATACTGATTTGTCAGGGAAAAAAAAACCACACACAATACTTTACCTTTTAAATTTTATTAGTTTTATCAAACTCAAAAAAGGAAGGTCTCAGCAGACCTCTGCTTGAGTGTGGCATTCCAAACCTAAGGCTTAATCAATTCTTTTACTCCCTCCACAGTTTTATGCATCGTACAAATGCTGACAATAAAATACCTTGGAGCTAAAAATGAATTGACATACAAATACAAAGCTTGTAAAGCAAGTTAAAAGTGAGGATTCCTACTTTCTACTAGAACAATGCCAGATACTGAGCAGAAATATAAGCTGTGGGTTGTATAAACTGCATAACCCCCCTTCAAGTCCACAAATCTCTATCTGAAAAATTAATCCAGTTTTAGCTTATGGAAATTAATCCCGATTTAGCTTATATTTTTTACTTTAAAAACAGTGTACACAAACATGTTTTTTTAAACTCCTCTAAGTTAGATAAAATATAAATAAAGCTCCCACATAGAATAATCTTCAGAAATAATTTCCAAAGTGGAAAAACACTGCTATTGTATGGGAGAATAAGGACTGAAGAAGGGGAAAGCACTCAAAAGTGCATGTAGAAGTAACATACCACTTTGCTGTTACTTTCAGTTCTGCTCCCTTCTTGGAAATACTTGAACATTAAGGGTAAAATGACCAACCTTTAACTTCTATACCTACAAGAAGCAGCTTTGTACCCTGAATCACAACCTTTAACAGAGTGTTACTAGCTCAGGTGCTGCGAGCACCTCTAAGGTATACCCAGAGTTGCTCAGAGACCACTGGCAGCATCCAACACCATAACTGCTACTGAATAAATTGGGCATTCATTATTGCTACTGGATGTCTTTGCAGCCTGCATGCAGGGCAGAAAGGACTTCTCATGAAGGTTTGTTATTGTCCCAACACAAGAACAAATTCATGGAGTACAGAGGGTGAGCAAATGAAGATAAGTAACACAGATGGAAAAATATACTACCCCCTACAACTTCAAAGGACACAGGAATATGGAACACCAAGTGCAAGCCAAGCACCTATTCCCAATATACAAAATTCCTGAAACTGAGAGATTTTTTTCTTTGGAAGTTCAGCTGTGGCACATTCTTGCTGTTTGTAATCACACAATTTCTATGCAATCTACCTGATATTTATAAGCTTAGTACTATTACCACAGTCATTCTAAATTTTGGACTCTTGGCACAAGAAAGCATTACATCATCCACTAAGCCTCTCTTAAAAGAGTTCAGTCTTGATGTACCTACTAAAAACACATTAGAAACTAATTAAGATGCAAATCTGCTTGAGCCTTATTTGGCAGATGTAGGACTAAAAAGCTGGCACTACAGCCTCTTTCCCCTTTGCACTCCTTCATTTCTGAGTTTTGGATAAGCAAAGAATTTTGCGTGAGAAGGCTCAAGGAAGATGTCAAGAATTTTTCCGATGTTATTGTTGAAGAGACTTAAGACTAAGGCATTTGAAAATGAAATAAAATATATAACATGAAGGAATGCTTGCCATCCCTCAGGAGAAGGCTGTCAAGGAGTCTCCTATTACATGAAAAGAACATTCTTCTAACTTTTATGGGACCAACATTATTTGATTCTTTCTACAGAAAACTTGTTACATTTCCTGGCTACCAAAATAGAGCATGGTATACATCAAGTCTTTGATTTATACACCTGGAGCTGAGAATGCTCCCTTTACAAGAAGCCTGTTTTCTCCTAGGTTGCATGTTCTTTCTTGATGAATTGCCATGGAATTACCTATTGCTTTTGGGAACATCTGTTATTGTTCCATCTCTCAGAATCACATGCATACCCACTTCAAGTTGCCGCATACATGAGAAGTTTTGAGACTTCTCTGTTCAGAGCATGTGTTAGGAAGAAAAAGGAAAGGAAATCTTGCAAATTTTATAATCATGCTTTGCTATTGTTATAAGCTATTTACAACAAAGAGAATGAAAATTCCTTCCAAGATTATCATGGGGAGTAAAAATGTGTGAGAGAAAGAGCACTAATTTGGGCATACAGTGATCACATGGGGTCTTACATCACATTAATTAATCTGAATTTGAGCACAGATTCAACTGCTGAATTAATTCCTTATGTTTCCACATAAATGGAGTGATTCTGTGTTTCAATGCTACAATCTCAGGTCAAGCATTAACTTAAAAAAAAAGAAAAAAAGAAACCTAACAAGAGGTAGACTTTATAAAGAAAAATATTTCGTTTTAAAGAAATCAACTCAAGTTATCTAGTCAACCAAGTTTTTAAAGTATTTCACATGCTCCTTTATCAGAGACTGACTAAACCTTCTTAACATTATTTTAAAAGTAAACAAGTATGTGATTTTTTTATTTATTGTTGTGTAGTACACAACAATAAATTGTCATTATCAGCTATACAAAATAGTCATCCTAAAAAACTAAAAATTTTTCAAAGAAATGTATGTTGTTTGTAGTAAAAAGAAAAGCAAAGTAGGGATTAAAAAAAAGCCACATTATACAAAAACTTTCTCCTACTACCACTTCTCCCTGTAAAACACAGATCCTCATGTGAGATGTGAGACTAGCGGAAGACTCACTGAGGTAGAATATTTGACAAAGACTGTTCCAAATGACAATATCTGCAAAACACACACAATAGATCACCAGCAGGAAAAGACAAAAACTTCGTTTAAGACCAATATATCAGAAGACAGTACCTAATATGTTACTCATGCAACCCTTCAACTACTAGCATGCTTGGATAAAAAACATAAAAATATTGTCATCCATAAGCATCTACCAACCAAGTGATTTATCTACATTTGGACAGCTTTCACTTGAAATTAACTGAGGCTAGATTTCCAAAATATAACTTAAAAAATCAAGCACTCTAAATCTCCTGTATTATGCCTCCACATCCTCAACACACCTTTGGAAAAAAAAAATGCAAACCAGCACTGAGTACCTGGGCCAGGAATATTGACCTTGTCATAAGCTGAATCAGATGTTTGCAGTACCAAGCCCAACTCTGCTGCCAAAAGCCCTTTCAGCTCAGGAGCGTGGCTCCAGAAAACATTGTGAGACAATGTAGGCTCTCAACAGGAGTAATGAATTTTTATTTCTGCAGCAGCAATTCTGAAGGGTGCCTGTGAGAACTCTGAGCCCATACAGCAGCTCCAGGATAAAAGACCCACCTCCTATTCTGGGGAACTTCAAGAAATAACAATCTGGTTTGGCATTGCAAGTAAACACTTTTGTTCCTTTCCTTGGAAATCATTCACAAGTTTCTGTTGCTTTGTTGCCTCAGGTTTTCAGTATAAGGATTTATTAACTTCCACTAATGAGTTAGTGGATTTTGATTTTAGACATGGGATAAGAAAACAAACAGGAAATACGGGAGAGAAAAAATATGCAGAATATGCACTTTATCTTAAAAGGAAACAGGAGAAATTATTATACATTCCTTACCAGGAGACCAAAAGGTGTTCAAACCAGAAAACAAGACACTGGGTTTTTCCCCTGTTCTCTTTTGAGGACCAAACTCAAAGCACATTAGAGTGCAAGTCTATTTTACTACTTTCATGCTTAATGTAAATTGGCTTTATCCATTTGTACTACTTTCTTATCACCACGCTCAAGCCTGTTAGAACTCTGAAACAAAAACACTCAGCTGAAAGCCTTCTGATTGCAAGTGATTCAGCAACACTTTTAAACTTGCAATCAGAATTTCCTGAATGATAACTGGTACCATTCATAACTGAATGATACCTGGTACCAGGACAGATGACAGAAGAAACATGGGGCATGGACATATGTGCATGAGAGGGTTTGTAAAGAAAGCATTTCCCTGTAAACTCAGAGACCCTGCACACCATCTGTGGGGTGCATGCGCACACACACACAGCACACTCCTCCCCACCCTCCCACTCAGAACAATTGCTTTTGTCTCGTTCTGAGTCGTGTTACACTGGGAGGACAGAGGTTTAGTTTCAGGAAATCTAGAAAAAGTACTTATTTATACCAGTATGAACAGAGCTGAAGTACCATCAGCAGCATGCAAATGTAGGAATGGACACGTATATCCCAGATTCCTTACTCTCACCAGGACTCATCACTCAAGGGCCATTACTATTGAGGAGCCTGTCCTTTCTTATTCATATCCACAACCTGCAGAGGCACTCCAACTAAAAAGCATTTTTTCCATTTTTATCTCTCAAGGAAGTACAACAGGATTTCTGGACATGCTGAGACAGTTTCTTAAAGACTCCCTGCTTAAAAAAGCAGACATATGCAGTGAGCTGACTACACATGTGCCCCAGAAAATAACTGCTGACATTTATTTCATTTTATGAATAAATATTAATGTGAGCCATTTGACAATAAGCCTTTTTACATGACTAACCAAAAAAGCCCTCACAAGCTTCCAATTTGTTATGTGTCCAAATACCAAACTCCAGAATGCTGCCAGTGTTTTAATTTTAAAATCTTGATTAAGGTCACACTTTCCCCATAGTTTAGCACTAATCTATGGAACAAGTTACGAGTAGATGAAAAACTCACTTGCATATTATCAGCAGAACAGCAATTGCTAAAGACAAAAGGATATCTTTCACAACTTTTTAATATTTTTTCCAAATTCTAATTTATCACAATGATTCACAACAAAGAATATTTTGAGCATTACATGAACTTCTGAAGGATGATTAAGTAATGCCATCTTCTTCATAAATCCTCATGTGTCTGTCATGTTTTGGGCAAATAAGTAATGGAAAATGTTAAGGGAGTAAGAAAAAAAAAGCAAATATAAAAAACACAAGGAAAAATACCAAACTGAATGAGCTGCATGAGCTTCCCTAAGTTCCTTCCCTAATTGATCCAAAATACTAATCAAAGAGATGAAACAAGGATATTATCTATTTACAGTGATGCAATGCTCCTATGCATTTCAAAATTTGCAAGAGCTTTGTTAACATCTGCCACAGTCTTTGCACAACTGCTTTGTGCTATGTCCTTCATCCTTCACCCACATGGCTCTTTGAAGGGTTTTTCCCAGCTTCACTGGATGACAAAGGGTTAAAAGAGGTTTTGAGAGCAGTTGGCTGATTTTGTGATGTTCTCCAGCAGCCTGAACAAACAGGAAGCCCGGAAATGAGTGATAATTGTTAAATAAGAGCTCTTAAAACACCTGCTTAGCTCAAACTGCTAACTATTAAACCATTACAGCCAGTTAAAAACAAAATCCCCCAGAGAGATTTCCACCTGCTTTCCCCATCTATTTTCTTAATTTATACAATAAGACATCCAGAAACACCCAGTGGAGCTGGAAGCATGATCCCCTCCATAAGCAAGCACAACCTGGAAGCCCTCTCACTCCAACACCCTTCCAAGGTGATATGGACACTCTGCTTTTCAGAGAAATGCACATTTTTAGTCAACTTGGTGTTTCTGAAGCATTCACCCAAAGCTTTCTTTGTGTTTTTTTTTCCCCAAATGTGACTGTCTGCACTTCTTTCCTGGAGCAAGTCCGTGTAGCCATTCACCCTCCATTGTCAGAATGTGGTTTTGCAGGAGTAGACCATTTTGTAAGGCAATCAAAAAAGAAGGAAAGGATTTTCAGGTCCAAGCTGGAAAGGCGTGGATCTTCCCTGCCATTAAACTTGGTAGAAAGGCTTTCTGCATTGTTAAAGTCAGGAATACTGGCAGAATTACAACTACTTATCTTTTTAAACCTACAAAATTGAAAACAAAACCAAGAAAAAGCCCACCAAAAACCTACACAGAAAAAGCAGTTATTAATAAAAGTATGGCTTCTTCGGATAAAGGAGTATGAGCATGACCCAAAAATCATGGCCTTTTGGACTGGTGCCATGAGTGTTACCTCCACACTCTCTGCTCTCTTTTTAAAGCAGTGACTTTTCTGAGAAGGTTACTCATGGCCTTTGAAAATTGTCTTGCCTTTGATGCATTCCAATGATGATTCTGTTCCATGAAATCCATTATTCTTGAAAGAGAAAGAAAAATCTTCATGATTCACAGGTCTGTATATATATGGTTTTCTAAGCAATACTAAAAAGCCAATTCTGAGGATTAAGATGAAAGTTATGCTCCCAAATTTCAAATAAATAAGGAGACACATAAGTAGGAAGCTAAGGGAAAAGACAGCAGTTGATCCAGTTTAAAGGTTATCTGCAAATCTGTTCAAAAATTATCTCATTTGAAACAAATACACTCTCCAAACACACAAGGCTGTTTGCCACAAGTGAAGTCAGATTTCTTTGTAATTATATTGGTTTTCAATGAAAAAAAGAGTTACCATTTAAATTTCCTTTCTTCACCAACAAACAAATTTACGGAAAGACAAAATGGAACAGAAAGCAGCAGATGATTTAAAAAAATGTAAGCAGCTCATCAGAACCTGACCATCAGTAGCATGTACTTCTAAATCACCTTGGTGATGATGAGAATTCAAGCTGTTATCCTTTGCCCCTTGTTATGAAAATTAATTATTTAGAACATTTCTGGTTATGTCTAAACTTCCATGACAGTAATTTTCTAAAAAGTTATAAACTAGTAACTTTTCAGTAACATTACTCAATATCTGACTTAAAAGTTAGAATTTAAAGTAGATTTATTTTTAAAAGAAAATTGTGCTACCACAGCAACTTAGAAACAATTTATTAAACATTTGTGCTATTAGCCTAAACAGAACAACTTAAGCTACAATTCCAATCCAAAAAACTGTTGGCCCTGTCAAAGGTCAACAGGAGGCTAACACATCCAAGACTTACCCTTCCCAGAAACAAAATAACTGAAAGATTTTCTGGTTTTAGTTTCATATACTTTGTCCCACCCAAAGCAAATGAAAAAGAGATAATAGGAACAGTTCTAATCTACAAACACAGAATAGTATAAAAAGTATAAATTGATTACTAGCTGCTTAACTTCTTCAATAAAATGAGTTTTACTTTAAAATCCCTAATTTTTCTCCCATGATTTTGTTTAATCCTTCCCATTACCAACATCTGAGCAGAAATCAGATTTAAGAAGAAAACACGTGGAACAGAAAGTTCCAAAATCATTGGTCTAAATACACATCCAATTCCACATGCCAGCCCGGGAAACCGAACATTTCGGTTTCATACTGACAAGTCAGCCCTTGGAACGCCCGGCAATGCCCAACTGCTGCGCTGTGCTCTGCTTTCAGCAGGCTGACACAGGGCAGAAAGCCTCAGACACTGGACACGGCAGAAGTTAAAGCTGTCTGTGAATGCTCTTATGCACGATGCCGGCCGACAGCTCTCCTTTCTCACCATGTGCCATGGAGAGGAAGCTCTCGGTGTCTGTGCCGTGCCCTCCCCTGGCCCCTCGGAGCCGCGGGTGGGAGGGACCGGCCGGGCCTTCAGCGCTGCGAGGGGCGAGCCCTGCAGCGAGCCCGCAGCACGCACAGAGCACACTGCACACACAGAGCACACTGCACACACGGCACAGCACAGCAGAGCACAGCAGAGCTCCTCTCCTTCCCCAGCAGCCTCACCCGCCCCCAAGGAGCGCAGTCCCGGCCGCCGCTCAGTGCAACCACGGCCGGCGCTTCGCCGGCAGCCGCTGCTGTCCCGGGAAGCGCGGCCAGCAGGGCCAAGCGCAGGGTGGCACAGCACAAACCCGCTCCAAGGGACTACAGCAAGGGCTGCGTGAGACACCGAGCAGAGGTTTCACACCACGAGGGGCCAAAGCACGGGATTTCATTGATGAATCCCATCAAGTGCCCGTCCACAGGCACCGATTCGGGGATAACTTGCCCTTCAGTGAGGCAGGTAGGGACCTCCATCTCACAGTCAAGGCTTCTTTCTTCTAAAGCTTCCTTTGGCCAGCCAAGGTCTTTGCCATTTTGTATAGAGACAGTGCTGCCCATTGGTCTCTACCTACTTCAGCCTAGCTTGTTTATCGATCTGCCTGCACCAGCACCTCCACACCAAGCCTCTGCCTGCTCGTGGTTGATGCCCTCCAGCCACCAAGAGCGCAGGGCACGGTGCCGATTAGCCTTGTTAGCAGCCCCCACCTCTGCAAGAAGCTCCCACTGCTCTGTTGGGCTGCTGGCAGCAGCTGTAGGGGCTGGCACCTGGGGACAGGACTTCACTCCTCAGTGCCCTACAAGGCCAACCCAACCCACGCTACCCCAGTAAGAAAAAGTATCATAAGTAACTTGAAGAAAACCCCAAAATCAGAAGCCTCACAAAATGAGCCTGGTCAATCTCCTTGAAAGCGTGAGCAGACACACAAACAAGGCTGGAGTAGATCAAGAATGCCCCTTAATTAAAACTGGCTAACACTTCTATAATATTATCTGATGCTCTGTACTCTTTTCTGTGTTATCTCAAGATTTCATGTGGTAAATCAATCATGACAAACACAAATGTTTGTACCTTCTTTTTGCCACAGCAACTGACATATTTAAGTATATATTTGATGCCTTACAGCCACAGCAGTATTTCTAAGTTTTGCTGTTCCAGTAGAGCATTCTCTGCCTTATTATATAACAATAACATTTTTCAACCCAATTTTCATTTCACTGAAGATCTGCCTAGAGAAGGACAAACACTTTTAAAACTGCAGCTTAACTGCTATAAGCCTGCTTATTTCAACAATGCCCACTGATTCCTGCTCAACTAAAACTCATCTGAGGCCATATAAACTGTAAAGTTTATATGGCCTCATATAAAACTCTAAGCTCTAAAATGTAGCACCAAGCCCAACCACAAAGTACAGAGGAAGTAGACACCATAACCCTGTTATGAAAGCTAGCAGCAGCGTGTGTCCATCAGTGAATTATCTCATCTTTACTTGCTACAGTGCTAATTCATCTCATGTCCTGATGGAATCAACATGTCCTGTTTGTTTGGGGTTTGTTTACATATGGAACTAAGTTATTCTTCTTCAATCCCTTCTTTACTGTGCTCTGTAAGTTTTATATTAACAGCTGACTTACTTGGGGAACTTCTCAAAAGACAAGAAAGACTGCAGGATGCTTTCATGCTTGTGATATCAAACATAATTTTCAGCATTGGACTAACACTAAATGAGTAGTTCTCAGATTAATCAAATTAAATTTACTTACAGATATACCAATAAAAATGTGTAAATAAAACCTACTGCAGTGGAAAGTAACCAGTTCAGAATTGTCATGCACTTTCTAACTGCTCTGCATTTTTTTTACAAGTTGAAACTGCAGTCATTTCATTTTTGATTAAAAAAACTATTGCCTTTTTGAAATTGCCATCCCCATTATATGAGAATCAGAAGTTTCTTAAGAACTTTGACTCCGCAGAAGAACCTTAAACCAGCAAGTTTAGAAAGTTTTTCTAGTTCATGTCTTAGAGGACATAAAAATTACATTATTAATTATTCCTCAGAACCCTGTGATTAAAAACAGGATGGATTGCTATGGCACAAAGAATTCCATAGAAGGATGTTATTCTTTAGAAAATTATATAAAAGATGGAAGTACCCTGTGATAATAAAAATCCCTGAATATTTCCTACTTTTGTGCTATATTCATCTCTAAATATCTGATAGATTTTTGCCATGGATCAGTGCCATCTCCAGAGCTCCCAGCACTTCACTGTGATCCAGTCACATGGCACAGGAAGGTCAAATTAAAAAAAAAAAAAAATCACCTTTCTCAAACAATAATTGCCACTCTTAGAAATAATAATGAGGTACTATTCCTTGTGCTTCACCAAAAGGAGAAAGTGTCATTTGGGCATTCTCAGGGTGACAGGACTGCTTCTTATCAGAACATAAATCATTCCTGCCTCCATCCACCTCATTCAAACCCATCTTATATATCCATGGAATACATATATTGAAATGATCTAGTGTGGAGAAAGTATTTCATTTATAAGTATATTTATAAGTATATTAAAATTCTGACCTAACTTTAACCCCACAAAACCTCACTGATTTGCAAATTATTTCAGCTGCTGTTGAATACATGCAAAAGCTCATGAAATTTTGCAGCAGCACCTACCCCAGCTTGGTTCACAGATTGCTCTCCAAGTCTATCAGAAACAGAACATGAATTTTGCAAATTGCCAGGCAGGCAATCGGGCAGGGTTAACCCCACCTTGATAACCAGCATTCAAAGTCCTTATCTCTGCTTTTAGCTCTGGTATAGAACAGCATTCCTTTTCCACCCTCCCCCTACAGCACTATCCCTCTAATTGCCAGTGCTGTACTTATCTTCAGCTGGAAGGGAAAAACTATTCAATCTACTACTTGTACACAGAGGAGTGGTGTCTTATATTAAGTTCCCTGATCTGCTAGGTTTCTGCCCCAGTGTGTCCAGCCCAGGTTTACAGCTGACAGATGTTTGTCAGGGGGGCAGAGTTCCACTCAAAACTATCCAACACACCCACTGATAAGAAAACATGGTTCTTATTACCCTGTTAGTGAGTACCCATGGGAAATCCTGACAGCCCTATTTCAGATCCTACTTAGCATATGCAGTTCCACACAACTCAGCCTTATAACATTCTACTTGTCACTTTTACTGGAAGTCTCACAGGAAAGATAAGATGCTGCTGTTTGTGAAGGTTAACCTTAAGGTTATCAGGGCCCATGCAGCATAGCTTGACTAAACCTAAAAGCACTAGTAAAAATACCAGTGAGGGGATGGCTGCTGAGAATAAGAAAAGAGTAAAAGGTACTCAGGTCAGAAAGTAATTTTGTGATGAAAAAGTTGAAGGGTATTTGGTCTACAACCAGTTGAGCAAGGATACAAATCAGGACTGGTGAGATGAAGCAGAAAGCTGCTTGCTGGTGGGCAGGAAGAAGTTCTTCTAGTTAGGGCCAAGTTTTTAAGAAAGTTAGTTGTCAGTGGGAAGAGACCATATACCTGAAAGCACAGAGCTTCAGGGCTCTTGTGCTCAGAGCTCATGAGCCCAAGAAGTTCTGTGGCCAGTGGCAGAAACAGCTCTCCCAGCGTGGTTCTGAGAGGTGTAGAAAAGCCATGAAAAGTCTACTACACATCTGTGAGATTACATGTTTGTCTCTGTTATTTACGTCCTGCAAATTGAAGCAATGCTTAATTTACAACCCCTACAACTTTTTTTTTTCCAATAGGTACTCAAAAATCAGCCTTCAAATATCTTAAAAATTTTTTCTTTCATAGAATTAGGACAGTTTACATAGAGTCACAAGTATTTGATTCTTTCCTGTCCGTCCCATCAATATATTTACTGATGTTACAGACCAAATCCTTCCCTTGCTGCTTAATTATTCATAGAGGAGACAGAGGATGCTCCTTGCCACTTACTTCTGCTGAACTACAAATATTGTGCTGGTTTTGAAATAGGTCCATGGGAGCAACAATAAGGAAAAGCCAGTGGCTGAAAGCTGAAAAATAAGTGGAAGATAAAAGGACCATTATTCCGGAATCAATACCAGCGCTCCCTAAAAGGCGTTCTCCACTGAGGTAATCACATTTGCCGTGGTGGAGCCGCAGCAGCTGCACAGTGCAGAGAGTTTGCAGAGTGGTGCTGGCTGCAGGAAGCAGTGGAGGGGTGTGGGGGGAGGCAGCAGGGCAGAAGGGAGTACCCAGGGCCACAGTATTGTTTGCTCAGCCAAAAGCTACCTACAAAGGGTACCGAGGCGACCACACAGCTGAAACTCCCCGGCAGAAAGTACTGAAAAGTTACTTTGCAAGCTTGCAACCTATGGGATCTCAACACATTCTCTTTTGGTAAATTCAGCTCTTGCTCTGAATGCTTATGTTTGAAAACACCACTGAAATGAATAATTCTTTGGAGTTGAGACTTCCATAAGTTTCTGCATAGTTTTCATTTAATTTAGATATATTTACAAACTATATTATACTCCCATTAAATACCTTCTGGAAATAAGGACCTGTGGATATACTCATTCATGACACCATGACAAACATACCAAGAATACCAAGGCAATTATTTCTGCAAATTCTGCAGAATCAGACTTTTTGATAATGTAACAATTTCCCAGAATCACCTGAGATGATAGGATGAATCAGCTGTTATTATAGGAATTATTGATCCCATCTAATAGAAAGCCGTTCGTACAAACTTGTTGAAACAGTTCCAGAAACAATCTTCACAATGTGTAGGAGTGGATGGAAGGGAAAACAGCTGGCAGGCATTTTCAGCTTTTTCTGTGAGGTACAGAAGAACCAAGTCAGACAGGGAGAATTTGGAGTATTTTCTCCAAAACAGCTCTAGACAGCACTGGGAAGACTGATTGATGTCTGTGAAGTCTGTGGTGTCTGTGGGGATTCTTTGGGTCTGCTTCTGAACCGTGGCCCATCCAAGATGGAATAGCACAGTACATGCACCAGAATAAGAAGAAGCTTAATTAAAACCTGCATGTAATTATTTATTGATGAAGAATTATTAGGTATGCTTGAAAATAATCTTGAAAGTACTTTAAAAATATTTTTTTAGAAATAGTTTTGCTCATGTTAATTTTTTACCTTTATATAGACAGCAACTCCATATTAAGAATTCCAGACACATTTCAAGAGTTTTGTTTCTTTTTATCAAACATTTATAAGCAAGATTTAAATTCCACTTCTTAAGAACCATATGAGCAGAAAATCCAGTTTACAGCTAGTATTGTAGTTCAACCATTGTAAATTCAACTGCAAATAACACAAGAGATCAGGATGAAAAGCCTTTTAACTCACCTAGTGTGAAGCCCTGAAAATGGCTAAGGTTAGTTACCTTTGATAACACTGTTAAAATTCAGGACCCCCTTAAAAGCTCCAGAACAACTTTGCAACTTTCAAAACACAAAACGGACCACAGACCATTCTCCTTATTTTCGCTGTTGAATTAAAATTAATTCCATTTACCTTCATAAAGGCAGGTTTCCTCTTGTGTTTCAGAATACTTACTGACAGGTGTTGCAATGTAACAAACTTCAGAAACCAAGTCCAAAATAACAAGCAAACCAACAAACATGGGCATGCAAACAATATTTAGAAAGATAGTCCTGGCTTACCAAAGACACTTCAAGTCACCTATCAAAAGGACTGCCATTCATAACACCATAGATTGTGACCAACATATGCTCCTTAAGACTCTAGGATCAGTATAGATTTTAGACTTAAGAGAAGTCTAAACTCAAGTTTCAGCCTGAAACTGACCCCAGTTTCAGGCCGACTTCCCCAAAACTTCCCTGATGCCAACACTTTGTTTTTGAGGTTCCTGCTAGCTCTAGCTTTTGGAAGTTCTCTGTGTTAACAGATATGCATCCAGCCTTCAATTTGCATATTTCAGTAATAATTATTCTCATATCTTGGAAAATATGTTCCCTGACCTCCTACTGATGGAATATTCTGAGTAAAGTAGAAATTTTAACTGATTAGAGGATACATAGGGTGGAGTCAGTTTTTTGCGTGGAGATAGTGAAATTTAAGTAACAAGGCAAAGATTGAAACTTTCTGGAAGTTACAAAGTCAAAAGGAATAGTCATTAAGAGGGAAATATAATGCTAGGTATAGTATACAGATAATGTTGCTAAAATTTAATTATCTCTGGCAATCTCAGAAAATTTGTGAGTAGCTCACAAATAAAAGAGAAGTGTGAGCTCATAAATTTTCACTAAAAGGAAATGGAAGAGGAACAGGATTACTATTATTATTTCAGAAGGCAATTATTTATATATATATCTCATGCTAGCTATAATATACAGATCTTTGTAATTCCAGAATTTAATGTCCTAGTGGAATCTACTCATAGCAAAACCCTTAATATATGGAATGTTCCCTGCTATCCAATTTCTTTTCCCTGTATTTCAGTGGAACAAAAATTTTGTGGGCAATAGGCTAACTTCACAACACACATTCAAGAAATGTGGAAGGAAACTCCAAATGCATCATAATTTACTAAACAGCACAAAAAGAGAAATACACAAATCTACAGTAAATACCAGGTTTAAAGTTGCATAACCTGCTTCCTGTTTTTTCCAAAACAATGCAGCACTGACCTGAGACCATTTTTCTTTCTCCTAGTTTCAACAGTTATCCTCCAGCCTACAAAACTGTCTGGATCAAAAGCCAGTATTGCAGATTTTCCTGGTAGTTGTACTACAATTACAGCTCTATGCAGGAATCTAATGACTTCTCAATGGTTTAGTAATTATTGCCAAGAGATAAATTTTCAGCCATCCTTAAAAGTTCCTCTCCTGTAATAAAAGAGTAGTGTTCTCTGTTGTACTATTTCTGCATCCCAGGTGTTCTACTGGAGTCATTCCTTGGCACACAGCATGGCTCTCAAGCTCCTTTACAGAGATGATCGCAACAGACCAGGACATGTTTTAATTTAGATTTTTATCTCTCTCTTTCAGGTTCATGAGTGAAAATCCACTTACATGACAAGTGGAAGGTAGCCCCTGTGATAGCCTAAAGTGTTCGACTGATGGACCTTGCCCAAAGGAAATAGATGGGCAACATGACACATGTAGCAGTAGGAGCACCAATGCCTCACTGAACTCGTCCAGAAATTACAGTGAAAGCCAGAGAAGTTCCATGCCTCCTACATTTCCTTCTGAACATTCCAGTATCAGCAAGCAAAAGCAAGAAAGGTGATAGATGTTGTTAAAGGCTGTGCATATCATCCAGGCCAGATTCCCTCGTACATAACATAGCTGACAATTTGCCACACAGCTGATTGGTGCTCCCTTCTGCCCCAGACAACAGCCAATAGATACCATTTAAAGGAACTATTCAGGGAGAGTACGGGTGACAGAACAAGGTCCTCAGAAATTAACATTACCTAGGAAATGTACTTATAATTAGATATCAAATAGGATGTACCATAAAATACACGACGTGCAATATAATTAGACATTCCAAAGCTGCAGTATTTTTTCTCCTGTTTATATGATTTACCTATAGATCTTGCATTTCACATTTTTATTCAGATCATTCAGTTGCTGTCTTAACTAGATAATGTGTGTCCTTGCAGACATACAAGGAGCAGCAAAAGGATAACTCTATATGAATAGTAATGAGCTATGGAGCAATAATCAGGGAAGTCAAATTTCAAAAAGAAAGAGGGAGGAAGGGAGGGAGGGAGGATCTTTAAATAGCTAATATACCTGGAAATACATGCTCAAGAAATCAAGGTCTTGGATTTTCAAGCCATAAAATAAGGTAATTAAAGTGGCAACACAGTCCTATTTCCCCTTTGAATCAAAAAATGGTACTTTGGGGTAAAGCAAAACCACACTACCAACAAACAGAAAAAAATGTCCCTCATTTCAAATTTTAGTAGCAGATAAGAGAAAATGAAACTATTTGAGTTACAGATGTTACTGAGTTCTTGATGACACAACATTCATGCTGGGAAAGAGGTTATGAATAGGAAAAACACCCTAGTACCCTGCTATTCTCAGGCTTATTGAGAATAGCAATAATAACAATATTACATATCCATTAAAATAACTTCAAGCATATCTTTTACATATGCAAATTCTGTTAAAAAAAAAAAAAACAACCAAGCTCAAGTAACATTAGCAATGTAGCTCTTAAAGCACAGTGTAGGATGAATTGGAAAACCTGCAAGAAAATTAAAAGGAAAAGCTGGGCAGATGGTCTCAGCTATATTTTGTTCTCTCTAAATAACGTTCTTTTCCAGGCTATAGAATAACAAGGTAGTAACTTCAGGATACCTGTGTCCTCTTTGAGAAAGAAGAGCAAGGAGGGCAGACAGAAATTATTGTTGCTGCAACATATCCACAAATGTTTGCCAATTTCTGGGGAGAACAGCTCCTTAGAAATTCAGAGGGATTTGAAATAGGGATGGAAGAACTAGTCCTCCTTTTATCAAGCCACTTCTTCTGTTTCATACAGTTCTAATTTTAAAAAAGGGTCTTTTTAAAAGATGTTAACAAAGAAAAATATGGCAAAGTGAATAAAAAACATACTTATGGAAATGCAATCCAAATACTTTTCACACAGAAAAGCAGGAGGAATCAGATAATATAAAAAAAAGACATTTTGAAAAAAATTCAAAACACTTCTGTTCTTATTTTCCAAATCATGTATAATCTGAAAATTGCAAGTATTTCTGTCAGCTCTCTGTCATAATAATGTATCAACTCTTGCCGATTAATTCTAATTACCTTTTATCTTCTTAAAAATTATTTACTTTAACAAAGACCATTAGCTGCTGGCTAATTTTTTTCACACTCCTTATCAGCTTTGTTCTTTTCTTCTCTTGGTTGCAGAGAATTAAAATTAAATACATTATTTTAGCATTTAAATATTTGTATTAAGAGAGACACAGAAAGATGAGGAGAAGATGGTTTCTGAAAATACTTCAGAAACATTGTTCTGAGAAGAAAAATCTGTTTCCAGCAGTAGAATTACTTCTGAAATATAAACCAGTGTGATTACCCAGACTGAAGCACATCATCATCAATCAAGCCTGGATGACAACTGACAGTAAAGAAGATACAGCCTTCACAGCTTTTGTCCAGCAGAAGTTACAGTCTACAAGAAACAAAATGACAGGACACACTGGGAAAGTTACCCAAAGAAACAATATGAAGGGTCTAGGGTCATTGTGAAAAGACACAAAGGCTGTGAGACAGCTTAAGGTTACAGAGTTTAACCTGAGATTCTGAAGGTGCAAGAGGGACTTTATGTGGAGGAGGGGAATGCTTTGTTGAACCAGGAGTTTCATTCCCAGCTACAGGACAGCCAGATTCTGCAGGGCTAGAGAAACAAATGGAAAAGGATGGACACCTGAACCTTGAATGCCACCTAAACAGATCAAGCCAAAGGGTGATGACCACGCAGTTTTCTCCAGTATCCAGTACTGAGGCAGTTCTTTACTTTCTCTGTCTACTTCTCCACTTGTATGCCAGCCTTCCCCTTATTACTCCTCTCTTGCACTGATTATGGATACCAGATCCTAGTCCAAATTTTCTCTTAGTTTTAGCTTTTGCACAGTACAAGTAAAATGTGAACAGTACCATCACTGTAACAAACATGGACCTATAATAAACATCTTCCAATTTCTTCAAAGTCCTGTTCAGGACTTCTGAAGTCCTGAAGGAAGTCAGACATCACACAGTGCTTCTTATGAGCAGGTTGGATCCCAGACATTGATCCCAAGCCAACTCAATACTTAGAACCTACAAATTCTCTCCCTCCACAACCCCGGCCTTCCCAAATTTTGCAATACGTGCCTCACCCAATTACAAACAGCAAGACAGGGCATCAGCAGTAATGCAGCACTGAATGCAAAATCAGCTTTTCAATACCAATTGCCATTGAGGAAACACAGACTAATATCCTCAAGCTAAGAAAGATTATTAAGAGTCAAGAGTATTGCATATGATGAAAACACATGCATTGTGTTTCTTTCCTGGATCATAAATTTCTTTTCTGAAAGGCAGGTAGCAATTTGCTTGACAAGAGATATGTAAAGCACTCTAGATGGAATTCAGTTCATTCCTGGAGGACTGGGGAAAATGGAAAGAGAAGAAAGAGTTGCAACAGTGACACTGTCATAACTATCACTCTGTTAAATGGTTCTGTGCTTTACAAGCAGAATGAGGTAGAGCTGTGTTAGTGATTTCTCTTTTAGCACTTTGATTCAAAACCACAGAGATTGGGCATGAGAATTAACTAAAACCATCACTAAAATGCACTTAGAACTAATGCTTAGGTTCTTAGGACTCTGCATTGCTAAGCTGCAGACTGATGACTAAAGCAGGGAGATTAATTAAACGTTATGATTAAATCCACGAAAAAAACTGCTACTTAGCTTATTCTAGCCAGCTGCAGTGTCAGAAGAAAGAGCGTAACAAGGCAACTAAAGCTGAATATAGTGTGACAAAGCAACAAAAAATTTAATTTAATGGGGTGTCATCCTATCTCCATCTCTACAAACCCCTAGAGGGCATTGATCTGAAACAAAGGGGGGATAAAGGAAGAAAAAAAAATTCTGAAAATCACTTTATCCCAAAGCTTCAGCCAAATCCTACCACCTGCTCTGTTTCACTGAACATTTTCAATATGATTTTGCACATATATATATACTAGAACACTTTCAATGTATGTTTTGCACAAAGGCTTGAAAAATATGTGTTTTTCTGATAGTCTTTACGGGTGTTAGAAAATTGGCACGTTCAAAGGCTTACATTCAATTACATGTTGCAGAGGCACTGAAAATGTAACATTACCCAGACAGACCATAGCACAGAAACATTACTTTGTGCTTCCTTTGACAGTGTATTTCAGCAAGCAGCTTGAAAAGAGCCACATTTGGATCTATACACCTGCAAAATATTTCTGATTTTGCAGCAATGCATGCAAGAATAACTTCAGCACTAAAATAGCGAGGTTTTCTCCATAGTTTGGGGAAAAAGAACTCCTGCACCTTCATTAGAAATATATGTGATGCTTCCAAGAGAACTGCTTGAATACAGGCATCTAGAGGGAGGAGCATGACGGGTCAAAATCTTCACTCCCACTAGATGGCAATATTGGTTCTTTTGCAAGCGCAGAATATGCTCCCATCGAAAGGAAATTCCAGTATTTTTCATGGTTTCCAAAGTTGCATTTTCTGATTAAAAAATAATAATCCAAACCCGGCTTTATTGATCGCAGGAGTAGGGTTAAAGGAGATTATAATACATCCAAGTTAGCCAACATATGCATTAAACAGTAAATAAAGACTACAGTACCTCAAGAACACACTGAATGAATAATAAATGCAATATATGCTTTTAAGGCTCCTAGGCTTATAATTAGATTCCACATCAAATTAGATCTTCAATTTAATCCTTAACCACTATATCAGCAGGATGTGGCAATGGAAACAGCACATTTAAATCCTGCAGGAGAGAGCATCTCAATTTACTCTCAACCAACCTCCTGTAACATTAATCAGGAGCTTAGAGCAGTATTAAAAACACTCCAAATTAAAGAGGGCTCCAATTCTAGCTGTCATGATCAGAGGGAGAGTTACTGACACCAGGTCTAGAAAGAGCATCCTGATTAATTTAAAAGAAAGAAAAAAAGAAAAAAAAAAAAAAAAAGAGAAAAAAAAGAGAAAAAAAAAAAGAAAAAAAAAGAAGTCAAATCTTTGAGTTTTTGAAAGAAACCAAATGTCTGCATGCATTCACATGAACCAAAATACATGAAGACATGTTTCTAAATTTTTCAAACTGTTCTACAAACAACACTTTAGGAAGTTTTTTGTGTTAGCCTTAAAAATATTCAAGTAAGAATAGAGCTAACATAGAAACCTAGCAAAATCATCACTCAAGCAAAAAAAAAAAATCACCCCATGTTCTTTTATAAAATGCTACAGCTTAAAAAAGAAAATGAATTTTCCATTGTGAACTGTTATAAAGAAACAGCCAGATGCCAGTCATCATGTTAATCCCTGTGTTTAACTCTGCCCTCCAGCCCTCGCTGAAGGAGCAGGGCAGGGAACATCCCGAGCACAGCCTGCAGTGAGCAGAGAGTGGCAGCAGGGCCAGCGAGGCAGAGACACGGCACCCCGGGGGAAGGAGGGGGTCTGGGCATCACCAACCCAGGACTTGGAAGAGTCAGCTTCAAGGTTACATACACTCACATTCCTGTGCTAATCAATGACCCTTACTCACAAACTGGAAGTTAAAGACTAAGCTTGGAAGAATAAATGTTCTATGAGTCAATCAGACACTACAACAGGGGATGTATCAAAATACTAACCCCTGTTACAGCACTTCAGTCAAGAGACACATTTCTGGTACAGTAGGATGCTGCCACATTTTGAACACCTGCAGGAAGCTTATGCTCTTGTTACAAACAAAGACACCAGCTCACAAACCCAGATCAGTCCTGACTCCTGGACTGAAGCTATTGCAGAACATGAGACAGACAGTCATTTAAGTTCTATTCATAATTTATTATTCTGCTTTGCCAGTAATCTCATTACACAACTTTCACACAACTGAACAAAGCTTGATACAAAACCATTGCTTCAAGTGACTTCCCAGATATTTTCCAGTATTTCCAGTCCTGAACAAGGCCTTGGAAAAAAAAAAAATGTGAAAACCTCATGGATCCTTTAAACAGTGCCAAAAACTAACGAGAAATATTTGGTAGTAGTTAACTGGTTCAATCTCAAAATGCCTTATTCAAAGGTTTTGGAAGGCATTTTGCACATACATTATCAAAATATCTTCAAGTTACAACTTAACATATGTTCTGGTAGTGGTACACTCATTTCCAGAAAAAATCTAATCTATGATCAAAATCTTGTTTAAGAAATGGACTTTTCCTCTTCCCTTCCCCATCCTTTTTCCTTTCCTCTTCTCTTCTCTGGTTTATATTTGCTTAGCATATGAGAGACAAGAGAAGACAATGTTTTCCTCTAGCAGCCAGTATATAGAGTCACACTACTTCCAAACAGCAGTCCAGACAGGGAGCAGAAATTACATGCAGGGTAACTGAAACCTACTCTCCCTTTGGCAATCTGACTCCCACCCAATGTCTGTCTGCACAGACCTACATGCAAATACATGCATCTAATTTACTGTGTTAAAAGTAGAACTCAAAAATATTGTACAATTTCCCAAGTATTCTTGAAAAGTATTCAGATTTTCCAGAAACTAGGTTTTATGTGAATGAAAAATGTCAATATTTGAGGAGTTTTCATTTAGTGCTCCCGCACAAATTCCCCATTATCTGCAGAAGATGTCCAAGTCCTACAAGGCTCGCTGCATAGCTTTTAAACACTAATGCCAAAGGCAGTTCATTAATCCATAATTACCAGCACCAGTCAGCTCCCTAACAGTGATGGTGTCACAGAGATCTGTCCCAGTTTTGGGGTCTCCTTCAATAGAGTCATCTTATCCTTCATAAGGATGTGTAGTATCTTAGAGCAGACATAACTTAGAGACCATATTGTGTAAAACAAAAGGGGAATGGCTTTGTCTCCAGCCCTGTATTTTCCATCAGCTGGTGGTGCTGCAGAAGATCATGCTCCAGTGAAGCACAGAGGCGCTGACATTCTTTATGAAACCCTGCTTTGTTAATGCTCATGAAAATGAGATTCATCATCAATAACACCAGTGGGTCACAATATGCCATTTGAAATGCAAATGTCATTCTGGACTGCAGTCAGACAAGGGGTGAAGTACTCAGAAATGAACGAAGGTGACTCGAATATATCCATTCAGATAAAAAAAAGCTCAAATGCCCTCCTGTGTAACACTGACTTTCCTCGTTTCCCAAGGAGAGGATTCTGCAGGAGCTGTCAGCACTCTGCCCAATGAAGCTGTAAGTGATACTGCCTATGCTGCTGTCACACAGCATTGCCCATTAGATACTGTTATGCAGGTATTTATGATCAGTGGGTCTCTTACGAACCAATTGATACTCCCCTGCTGCTTTTCAATGCATAAATCTCTTTTTTCCTTGAGATTTGATAGCAACAATGGACCAAGATACACTGGAATACTCAGGATGACATCAAACATCACCTGCAAAATGTTTTGGTTTACAATCCAAACTCATTGTTCTGGCATGCTCAATTCAAACATACCATGGAGACCAGCCCATTCTGAGTACATTAATTGCTGCAGACTGCCCCAACTGCAATCTGTCCTCTTTCCCACCATGTAGCAGCCATGTAGAACACCCACCCTCAGCTCACACAGTCATAGCTACTGTCTCTTCCTTATAACATGTTAATAATACATTGCTCTCTTCGTTTGGTGATTAAGGCTTAGAGTCAAAACCCAGGCACTTGATATTTGTGCCAAATATGTGATAATTTTGTTTTAAAGGCTAAGAACACCCACGGTGAATTGAGTAAATTTGCCAAAATTAATATTTTATTCTCACAATAGCCATATGCTATTCATTTCTACCTTAGCCTGAAAAGAGCCATTATAAATACAAAGATCTCAATAAAAACATTTCCCAGCAAATTAAAACAATTTATTGCACCAATGGAGAAGGGCAGGACAGAACCTGCGAGGTCAAAGAAAGTCAGTAAGCCTGACTTTAGAGAATTCATCAGAAAAAAAAAACATTATCAAAAGTATTTCAAGCCCAAAACAAGAGCTTCCAAGAATGTAGGTGAGTAAGTCCCTTGGATCAGCTTGAAAACTGATCCAAGCAAAGTAGCAAAGGAAACAATCTTACCATACAGAGCTAAAACAGTTTGGTCAGCTCTAGGATAGAACACTGCATGAGGGTCAGGTTTTACTGTATTGATACAGCAAAGTAAATGCAAAGATTGTCCAGACCCTTAAAGCACAGGCAAATCTAAACAGTCTTCCTTCCTTCCTTCAGCAAATGTAAACATTTAAGGCAGAACCTGCCTCAGCTAATAGCCAGCAATCTTTCCTCCAAAGTTTTCTTTCCCTGCTCTCCACAGAAAATCTCAGAGATAAAGTGCATGGGACATGGGAGGGAAAATTATGGAAACAGAATAGGGAGCAGAGGACATGGAAAAAAGCTTATTCTCTACAGATATCCCAGCTCCAAAAATCCTTCCATGCAGTCACTTCTTGAGCTGAAGGGAAGAGACCTGTCTTCTCACTGTCTGCATCCCTGCACCTCCCACACATCAGCAACAGAGAAGGACAGGAGGGTAGAAACAAGAATTCCAGTGTTACCACTGCTAGACTCAGCAGTAAAACACTCCTTAACTTCAGCAAAGCCAGGATTTTATGCCAGATTCACAAACAATAATTTATAAAACTCCAGAACAGGTCCCCAAACTATCTGTCAAGGAAAAGCAAGAATCTGATCAGATATATTCCTCCAAGTCTGCTCTTTCTGTAAGAGGTTTTATTTTACTTGGCTCTAGCTGTAATGTATTGCTAAATGTCATTGTAAAACACAAAAAAATATTCATTCATAAATATTCAGTAACATACTGAACTTACAATGAACTACACTGGCTGCAGCAGCAAATTTAACTTACAACACACAGAATCCTAGAAGCCACACATCTAGATCTAATTTATTTTTTCTGATAAGAAAACAGTTGCATGAAAATAAAGTGGATCCTTGCTTTTAGAACTGCAGAGCACATGTTAGTACAACAGGCTAATTGCCAAGCTCCGAGGAAGGTATCCCACTGACCTTCCAGACCTGAAGCTGTTGCCATAAACAATATTGGCTCTTGTACAGATGTGTCTCTCCAACAGATTTCCCCACTAGCTTCACAGTCCCTCACTTTGCTTTCTCTCCCCATCATATATGAAAAACTCTCCAGGCTCTTTACGAGGCAGGGAATCTTGTAAAGGCAAAAGCACCCTTAGAATATAGTAAGGCTCATTTTGGGGACAATTACAAACAAATAACTACTATACATGGTATATTCTCTGTTGCAGCTCTTTGACTGCAAGGCCTAACATGTACAGGAATTAGCTCAATTGCTGTAGAAAAACAGATGTTAGGTGTGCAACTTCAGCTACCTAAGGACACAAAACTAAGATTTGAAGAAGGAAGTGAATGATATCACGTAAGACTGACATGAAAAAGTTTGTTACTCAGTAACTGACTTCTTTCTTAGTCATGAGTATCCTTCTAAGCCAAGACTATGGACTGTCTGGATGCTTGCAGAGGAAAGAGATGCACCATCTCACAATGGGAAGATTCATACTCTGAAAACAATATAAAATTAATGTTCCTATCATGTAAAACAAGGCCTGAGTGACACGACCACGAAAAAAAAAAAAAAAACAAAAACAAAAAACCAAAAAAACATCTCCAACAAAACAACCCCAAAAAAATCCCAAGGCTCTTCCCAGTTATGTTCCAACTACCATCCCTTCTGAGCCCCTGCTGAAAAACTGCCACTGGAAGCAACACAGGCAAGTTGCTCACAGGAATACTAACATCCATCCCAGTAACTGGAAAGTTTAGCTTTGCAGCATATCAATTTGAGATAGGTGCTCTGGTGGCTTCTAAAATAGTCATAACAAGGTTTTAGGGATTCCACTCTACCAGAAACTACTGACTAATGATCTCATTTTGATACTCTTGACAGTATTTCAAATTCTTCCAGCTGATAATGAAAACTGAAGCTAGTGATAAAGATTCAGGGATAACAATAATCTATTAACTCACTGCAAAACAAAAGGAAGCTCACTTTGCTTCTTAGTTGAAGAATTTTCAGCTCTGCATTTCAGTTGCATTGGTAATATTTTGGAAAGATGAGGTTCACACCAGGTATAAATCAGTGCAAATCTAGCAAATTCCAGTGGAATTGCACCAAACTCCACATAGCATAAGCCATTCTGTGCAATTGCCAAAAAGGAGAGAATGGAATTTGGCTACAGAATGGTTTGGCTCGCATTGTCCTCATGGGGAAGAAAAAGCCCATACACATGCTTCTTCAAACCCAGGCTAAAAAGGCAGGACAGAGAAATGTTTAAAAGGCTGAGCCTAGTTTACTCAACAGTGACTATTAAGGAGTTTCTGAATATATGAAAAGGAAAGACATTTGATTTATAAATGTAAATGCTTGAAGTGGAAATATTTCTCTAGCAGAATCTACCTGAAGGTAAACAAAGCACAGGAAAATAGCAGCAGCAGTCATGATACAGTCACTGAAGGAAGCAGGGAAGTGCTTCCTTTTCAGCGCTTACCATTCAAATGTAGAACACCTTTAGTAGCAATTTTTCCTAGAACAATTTTTCAGCTGTCTTACCCTACTTCACACATAGCCAAATCCCAGCCCCTAGTGAGAGTGCAGATGGCAAAGCCGAGGACTTAAGAAGGAAAAGAAGAATGGTAGAGAAAGAAATTTTTGAGTCACAGCCCAAATTTTACATAGAAGACTTTTAAATTTCTTGTTTTCCTGACTCAGAAGAATAGTTGGCTGCCTGTCTGCAATCATTTTATATACACTACATTTATGTTCAAAGGTTGGTGAATAGAGGGTAGAGTTAGATTTTTAGAAGATGAAAAACAAAATTCTCCTTCATACAGCTTGGGTGTAAAACTGAGGTTGCTGGCAGGAGGGCAGAGGGAGGAAGTGTGCAACAACCAGCAAGGCAGAAAGAGCATTTTCTGTATGCAGCAGTGGTAGATAAAGTAAGAAGGACAAAGAGACTTCTGCTTTTGCAATACACAAATTCAGTTTACTACAAGAATACAAAATCACTAAAAAGTTTCTCTCGGTTTCATTTGACAGCACCTCTGCTTTTTAACAGACTGCTTTTGGGTGTGTTCTCCCCCAAAACCAGGCAAGTGAGCATTAGCACAGAACTGACCTAGCCCCAAAGACCACCTGAACACGCCCATCTTCAAAGATATGCTCAAACACACAGCCCAAATCTTTTATGTAAAACTCTGAACCTCCTCCAGGCTAGCAGTGCTGTAAGATAGCTGTCCTGCTGCGGAAGAGGAACACCTGGAAAGAGATCTGCAGAGAGGAAAACCTGCCTCTGAGGGTGAAGTAGCTGTCAGACTGCACTGACTTCCACTCCACGCCCTGCAATGCACTCACAGTGTCAGCAGGCAGGGCTGCTCTGAACGCTGCAGGATCAACCACAGCCTACGAGACTGAAAGGAGTCCCTTTACCAAAGTAAGTAGGCAAGTATTCCTGCATGCTGAAACTTGGTCCTCTTTCACAGGCTCTGCTAACTGCAGGTAGTTTTATTTTATGTAGAGGGTTAGTTATTATTTTGCAAAATGTATTGCCTCTCTGTTTAGTTGGCTATCACTGACTTCAGGAGAAGAAATATTTCAATATTCTAAATACCTAATTTACTACTCCTCTACATAAACAATCCTGTTAATTGACAATAAGATCCATGGTTTTTTACCTTTATGGTCAGACTTAATTTCATCAGCATAGGCAAAGTATTCAAACAAATCATTAGGAACAAATATGCTGCAACGTTTGAACCACTATGAAAATTCCCCACAGAAATTCCTACTTGCATCTTTCAGCCAGTTGCCAAATAATTATGCACCACTGCCTTTTGCCCTATAAGTACTTATCCTATTACATTAATGTCTTCGGTCAAGAACTCCGTCAAAAATTTTCTAAATGTCTAAATTTTATCATCCTGTTTACTCACTACTTCAGGGGCACATCCAAGGCACTTCATTCAACTGGAAAACTAAGTTTTCTCTGCACAAAATACAGTGATCTGACTTGTTAAATTAAGTCTGCTTAGGCATTATAGAAAATTATTCAGATTATTCCATCCAGACTCAGTATCATAGTTAATTAATAATCTGATTGCAGGCATTTGGACTTACCAAGAGTAACTCCAGTTAACTCAGTATGTCATCTGCAAGACACCCTTGCTAAAGAAAGAAGCAGCTGGAAGGCAATGCTTTAAAGGGGCTATGGGCATAAAAATGCTTTTTCACTTAGTTGGCTCCATCTGCTTGACAAGTTATGAACATATGCTCCATATCTTTTCAAATGTATTTTACCAGTGACCAGAAAAGTCAATTTTTCAGCAGACAAAACATCAGCATCCAGAAGCGGAGAGCAACCTCTTTGAGAACTGCTCCCCTTTGAGCTGGAACAGTTTGTGCAAAAACAGATGCAACATTAACAGACAGAAATATGGACCATTAAAATAAATTGAGGCTATTTTTCTTAAATCTGGAGAAGAGTTAGAAAGGAAAGGATATGGAACTGAGAAAGAACAGGAAAAATTAGAAACCACCCGTAGGAGAAAGGGGGACAAGGCAAGATTGCAGAGCAAAATGGGCTGTGACTATCAGCTATGTTCTGCTTGCTGGACCAGCACTTGGGCCTGGTTTGTCTTGTCTTGGGTCTATGGGAAACAGTCCCTGACAGATCAGCTACAAACAGCAACTGAAAGGAAAACAGAATCACAGAATAAGCTAAGTTGGAAGGGACCCATCAGGATCATTAAGTCTCACTCCTGGCCCTGCACAGGAGACCCCAAGAATCACACCATGTGCCTGAAAGCATTGTCTAAAGGCTCCTGAACTCTGCCATGCTGGGTGCTGTGAGCACTTCCCTGGGGAGCCTGTTTCAGCACCTTCAGCCTCTGGCTGAAGAACCTTTTCCTAATATCCAACCTAAACGTGCCCTGACACAACTTCAGGCCATTCCCTCAGGTCCTGTCACTGTCCCCACAGAGAAGAGATCAGTGCCTGCCCCTCCTCTTGCTCTCATGAGGAAGTTGTAACTGCAATGAGGTCTGTCCTCAGTCTCCTCTTCTCCAGGCTGAACAGACCAAGTGACTTCAGCTGTTCCTCATAGGACTTCCCCTCAAGGACTTTCACTGTCTTTGCTGCCCTCCTGTATTGGTTTGGCACCAGGCTGTGCCAAAGCAATACATGTCCTTTGGACAGTAATAGTTTAATGTCTTTTTTTTTATATTGTGGACCCCAGAACTGCCCCCAGCACTTGAGGTGAGGCCACCCCAGTGCAGAGCAGAGCAGGACAATCCCCTCCCTTGCCATGCTGTGCCTGATGCCCCCCAGGGTATGGCTGCCCTTTCTGGCTACCAGGGCACTGCTGACTCAGATTCACCTTGTCATTGACCAGGACCCCCAGGTCCCTTTCCTTGGCACTGCTTCCAATGTCTCATTCCCTAGTCTGTCTGTACATCCACAATTGCCCTGTCCCACATGCAGAATCCAGCACTTTCCCTTTCTTGAACTTCATTCAGTTGGTGATTCCCCACTCCTCTAATTTGTTAAGGTCTCTCTGCAGGGCCTCTCTGCCTTTGAGTGAGTCAACAGCTCCTCCCAGTTTTGTATCATCTGCAAACTTAACATCCCTTCAAGCCCCATCAAAATTGTTTATGGAGATGTTGAAAAACACAGGGCTGGAGTGGGAGCCCTGTGGAACCCCAACAGTGATCGGTTGCCAGTCTGATATCACCCCATTCACTGTAACCCTCTGTGCCCAACTCATGAACCAGATGCTCACCCATCACATGATGGTGTGATGGTTCATGCAGCTGAGTGCTGGACATTTTGTCCAAAAGAATCCTATAAAAGACAGTATCAAAACCCTTCCTGAAATTTGAAAAGATTACATCTACTGTCCTCACTTGATCCACCAAGTGTGTCACCTTGTCATAAAAGAAAATCAGATTTGACAAACAGGACTCTCCCCTCATGAAGCTGTGCTGGCTGTGACCAGTAATAGCATTGTCCTTCAGGTGTTTTTCAATACTTCCCAGAATAATCTTCTTCATAACCTTATCAGGCACTGAAGTGAGACTGATGGGCCTGCAGTTTCCAGGGCTCTCCTTCTTGTCCTTCTTGAAAATTGGAACAACGTTCACCAGCTCCCAGTGAACTGGGACCCCTTCAGATTCCCAAGACCATTCAAAAATGGGAGAGGTTTTGCAATGACATCAGCCAGCTCTTTAAGTATTCTCAGATGAATCCCATCAGGCCCCACAGATTTACAGGGATCCAGCTGGAGCAGCAGATTCCTCACAATTTCAGGGTCAGCTGGGAGTTGAATATTCTTGCAGTCCTGGTTCTCCAGCTCAGGCCTCTGGAACTCCCTCAGCCCATCATCAGTGTTGAAGACAGAGGCAAAGAAAGCACTAAATATCTCTGCCTTGTCGATGTCCTTGGTTGTGAGGCAACCATCCCTACCCTAGAGGGGGCTGATATAGTATCTGCACTGCCTTTTGCTCTTAAAGAATGATTATGTTCATTTAGCAATAAATAAATTTAATGTGCATGTATCTGCCAATACCTCTATCTTGCATGTCTCTTCTTAAAGCAGAAACAAACATCAAACAACATCACAGTCAGGGAACTTCTTTTCCAAACTAAGTGCCCGCTTACAGCAAAACCTGCCAGTTATCCAGGCATCTTCCTACCTGGAGATCCACTGTTTTCTTAACAAACCCATGATCTTTTATGTGGACCTGCACCTCAAATTTTTTTAACTTGCCTTCCAGTGGTCAAATTGCACCTGTGCTGCTCAGCCTTTTTGGTCAAGTTTGCTGTTTGATTCACCTCGGTCCCAGAGGTAGGATAAGGTCCCACAGTTGGAAACAAGGTGAGTCAAGTTTTGTTCCAGGATGATCCCACACCCACAGGCAACCACTTCATATCTGCTCCACACATAAGGCACAGCCAACAAGACTGGGAGCTCCCAAAGGAAGATAACAGTAGCCCAGCTGGGCTGTCCCAGGAGTGGATGAGGAGCAAGCTTCCCATTGTACAGAGTAAGAGTATAATGATGGGATAACACAAAACTTTATTAACTGCCTCCTTAGCTAGCAGGTGTTAACAGCTAAACTCTACCTCAAGATCCAGACAAGCAGAGCTTATGGGTATTAAACATCAATGATGACTTTTTAGCATTATCACCTTCTAGCAGTGAAAGAAAAAATCTGTTAAACCTACATAGATTACACTCAGAGTATCATCTGCAGCTCTGCATGGGTCCCATCAGAGACTATGCAACACAATTCAAGGCTAAGAAAGCAAAGGTACAATGAAGAGAAGAGATATTTTCTCTGGACTTCAAGAGGTTAGGAAAATGGCGCAACAAATTGGTGAAGTCCAGTTCAGCCTTTTTTCTCATAGTGGATGTTGCATTTTCCAGCACTAGTTCAGATCCCCCACAAAGGCAACCCATACTCAACAAAGCAGCTTTTAGAGAGGGCAGATTTATGAGAGCAGCCTCGCAGGGTAGTCACAGTCCTGGCTGCAATAGGCAGAAACTATTGTAGCCCTGCTTCAGCCTGCAAAGGTGTTTTTTCAATATGCTGAGCAAAGCTTCATTCCCAGCCTCATAAAATAACTTGACAGATATTATGAAGTATCTTCATGCTCATTTCTCTGTCCCACCTTGCAGTATAATATTTTCTTTGGTAATAGTGGGTTTTCACTATAGTGAAAAATCACAATAGTATCTGTTTTCTGACAGGTTTTTCAGAATTTGATAGGGAAAAGGAGACACTGAAGATGGTGGCAGAGAAGATACAGTGAGGTAAACTCTCAAGTCCTCCCAACGTGCATATGACAGAATATCCTACTGTTACAGTGAAGCAAGATTTCAAGTGACATTCAGACAGGATGAGACACAGCTGTCTTAACAGAGGGTAACCCTTCATGTCCAAATGAAATTTTTTTAGTCACTTTTACTGTGTTAATATCTTCAATTGCAAATTTCAGTTTGGAGATTTTCCCAGTTCTGAGTATGAACCACAAGCCAAATTATTCACATTTTCAGGCTGCTACAGCAACTGGAGTCCTGCAGTATACCAAACCCAGCAATTATTAATGATACCTGTTGCTCTAGCCTCCAAATTCAGAGCTAAGGAAACAGTCAGTCATCCATTCCTACAAGTGTTTGAAATTGAAAAAAATCTTTTCTTGAAAACATAACTTTATCTCACTATATTTTGAAAGCCAAAGTGAACACAAGAGCACAAACAAAAAATCATGTTAAAGCTATGACCAGCAGAAACAGAATTTTGACCAGTGGTTTGAAACAACTTTCTGTGGTTGCTGCACATGTAGCCACAGCAAACACAATAATGGCTGAGGTTTCTGGTGGTCAAAAGCAAAACACAACCAATGACAAGAGTTTTCTCATGGGTGCTGGGCATGAAATTACTGAAGCTTGGTAGCAGCCACATGGTAATTTAGGCTGTTCAAAAGAGGCTCCCATTAGACTGAAGTGACAGTCAAGCTGTAAGACTTGCTCCTTATTGTTGTATATTTTAAATTAATTTATTATAAAGCTTGTGAAACTCCAGAAATGCAACATTTCTTTGTTTATCTTGTGCAACTGGTTGATCTGTACACAATGTTGATATACTGTGAGGTTTGTACAAAATCGAATTACAAAAGCAGAGTGTTGTGCCTTTTGCCTCCAGCAAGTCTAGCTGTAAAGTACCATTGGTCTAATTTGCTATGAGAAAAAAAAGGCTTATTTTTTTTGTCAATACTCAACAGTATGGAGCAGCAGCAGAGAAACAGTTTAATAACCTCTCTTCAAATCCCTAATTCAAAGAAGTCAGACAAATATTTTGAACCTGCATTCACAGTCACCTGCTTCTCTGCCTCCTCTTCTCCCATACCTGCTCACAAGTGCTGTACACTTTGAAAAGGAAGGTGTCCATCCTTTCTGGAGAGGGAAAGCTGTTGTCTGCCCACAACCAAGTGCAATAGTGCAGTGTACATTTGAACGAGGCCACAAGGCACCAGTCAGTACATTAAAAAAAATTCGGCATCATCTCTAGCTAAACCATCTTACTTAACTGGAAACTAAAAATCCTGCAGACATGAAATTTGGCCAGGTCTGCTACGAAGATGTGAGTTGTGTTTTGACTGTAACACAACTGTCAGTTAGACTATATCCTGCTTCCCAAGGATTTCTGCATAAACTACAGAACCTGCACTCTGGGGGGTTATGCAATATATACAGCTGTGATAAGGCCTCCCAGCTTGGCTTGAAGAGCTTAAATTCTGAGATTCAAAATCATTTACTGAAGACAAAATATAAATTTCATCTTTTAGAAAGCCTTTAGAAAGTAAAATGCAATCACTACATGCAAGCTGGTTGGTCAGTGACCTCTCTAAGCCATAGATAAATTTTATGTTGATTTAATTCTGCAAACACCACTTGCAATAGTTTTACACGGACAGATTTAGAGCCTTGAAGATGTCATTAGAAAGGTTGCTCAGCATCCAGAAAACACCAAGGGCTCCTGTGCTGCTGAGGGAGGACTGTGATTCCCATCTGACCAGACAGCAGGTTCAGTAATTCACTGACCTCTCCGTGTAAGCAAGGTGCCAAAGTTGATTCTGTCTAAGTCAATGTAATGATAACAAATAGGCCCTACATTTTCTAATTAAAAACTCCTTTCATATGGTACAAGAGATGCGGCTGTAAATATCACACAGCAGTCACTTAACATGGCACATTAAGCAGACTGGTGGTCTATTTCATAATATACCCAGGCTGTTGCCAGTAACAACTGCTTTTCTAAAGAAGTAAGGTATCTTTGCTAGGAACAATCACAATATAACCTAACTGGAAGAGGAGTAAATTGCTCCTAACACTAGGCCCTTGGCAATGGATTTATATTAATTAGCATTCCTATTTCACGAGGAACAGGGTAGGGGGGAAGTTTTCCCTTTTGCATTAAATAAAAAATATGCAAAGAGGGACTGAACATCAAACATCTGGCACAGTGCAGAAAAAAAAATGCAACACGGCTGCAGTAAAAATAAAGGATAGCACAGGTGGTGTAAAAGACATTTAATGAAAAAGGCACATTAGAAGCCTACATGAGTACTCTCTCACTCCCAGTTTTTGAGTTTCAAGGTGGGTGAAATTAGACAGGACTTCACTGAAAGAGGCTTTAGTATATATATTTTTCATTGGCTCTGTTACCAAAGAATCCAATCTTATTCCTATACACAAAAATAATGCCAATGCCCTGACTGGACTGATAATCCTGTTTTCACCGAAGACCAAGCACTACAACAGTTATTCAATGAAATCAGTATGAGGCAGAAATGCTTCACAGGATGCAGATTATCTTCCTCGTGTCTATGGCAACATACACTCTGGGATAGTATTCACAGTCTTTTTTAGACATCTAAATTTGGTTGTCTGTGTTAGGCACCTACTTTCTCTATGAGACTGGTATAGAGATACACACCTCTTCTCTGAGTTGTTCTGCAAAGGCACCCTCTGACTTACTGGCTCCATGGGAAACCTTTTATCCCAGTTTAGCTTCTAAGTTCAACTCCTTAACAAAGAAAGTCTGAATACCTCCCCTGGCTGAATACCTGCATTATCACCTCTAATATTGAAGCTGGTCTTCTTGAAGTCAGTGCAGTTTACAAGGGACTGAACCTTTTTTTAACAATTGCAACTGGAAGAAAACAATTCTCATAATTCTAATAATGCTGAACATACCTCATCCTTCAGTCCTAAAATTTTAGTTTGAATCTTTTCCTTAGCAATAAAGAAGAAACTCAAGAGAAATTCAAGTAGAAACTCAAAGAGAGGCTCAGGCTGTAGATGGGGAACAAACTTGACAAAACTGCCTTCATACTTCAAATTTAACTTCCTTTATATTACCACTTCTTCAAGAGCCAAGGGATGCATTACCTGCCTAACATGAGTAAAAATGTTTTCCATTTGTCTTATTCAGAAGCTGTCCCAACTGATGAAGCAGATACAGAGACCTACAGATAAGGCTCACATGAAAGGTCTTTTCTTTTAGTCAAGGTCCAAGTACTTTTGACAGGATAATAGAAAATTTTTTTGTTATCTGCACTTCAACTACATCATCCCAAAGGATAAAACATAAGCTCCATTCTTTTATTTAAGCCTTGCAATAAAAAAGGTCATGCAGAATGAAGCTTGTATATTTTTTTAAAAAATGCTCAATGCTTAGACAATCTTCTCCTGTTCTGCTCCACAAAGTTTAATGCCCCTTGTTAATCTATATATTCTTTTATATTGTTCATCCTCATAGTACCTGAAGATTGTATTAAATCAGAGACATAAACAGTGCAGCTTCTTGTGGCATAGCTAACCCACACTTGAGTTAGTGGGGAAAGCCACTGAATTAAAGCTATGTTCTGCTAGTTTCTATGAGCTATTTTGATCAGCTATGTTTATTACTTTGCTGCCTGTATTACAGCAATCCCTAAGCAGACTTGCTCCATGTTGTAAAACCTCACACTGCATTTCAGCTTGTAGTTCCCACTTCACCTCATGAAGTTCTCATTCTTACATCTAAGTTTGCAGCAGTACACCACAAACATCCCACATCCCAGTCTGGGTATCTGCCAATTAGTGGAATTCCTACAAAAGAAGGACTGGCAGCATTGCACATGCTAGATAGGCAGTCTCTCACCTACTTCTCTTTCACCCTCCAGAGTACCAGCTTCCCAGGTTCCCTTCCTCTGCCTTTTAGTGTAGTGCCAAGGCCTAGAAATTACCAATGGCAAAGCCATTATTTTTCCACTTGCCAACACCAGTTTTTCTCAGAATAGTTGAAGATTCACCACAGAAGGAAATCATCATGCAGAAAGCGAGCTTCCTCTAAGCCATCCAATCTGATCCAGTTTCACTGAGACTGTTGATATTTAAAATCTCATAACAAATCATAACTACAATACAAATCCTCTTTGCTCTAGGGATGAGATTTGCATAAACAGTATTACAGATGTCACACGAATTTGTAAATGTCCCTAGAGAAAACTAAGACCCACTTTCCAGAATTTGTTGCAAAGAAAGTTTTTCAGGTTGTATTGTTTAGAGCATCATCTAAATTTACCTTCCATAATAAAGACAGTTAAAACAAAATGTTTTTTATGGTAGAAAAACATAGTCCCAGCATATCCGTACTGAAATAGATCTGTCACTGTAGAATAGAATCCCTGTTTACATAACAATCTAGGTTACTTAAGAGATTGGAGAATCTGGGAAAGGATGGTTACAAATACTGCAGAAAGTTCTGAAACAAGGATTATTATTATCAGTCTGAAATACAAAGTCATAAATTAGTTAAAGCAGTCTGCCAACAGCCCCGAGGTTGCCATTCTAGTAATGATTTTTTTCCATTCAATGTATCTGTACTCCCATATGTTTCCAAGCATTGTTTCATAATTAATCTAGATGTTAGAAGTTTTATTCAACATTAAATATTCAAGTTAGATTATGCTTTTCCTTATTTTACCACCAGTTTCTGTTTCTATACCAAATCTTTTTTAAAATCAGATTAACTGATGGAAATGCATCTTTTTTGACCCATAATCTTCAATCTCTGTTTTATTTCTGTCATTCCTACCCTACTTCATTTTTTCATAATCCTTTACAGTAAAATTATTAGACACCTGGCTAATACACTCATCCCAATCTACAACTTTCCCAGTTCAAAGCAGGAGTTAAGACAGTGACAAAGCAATGGAAAAAGAACGTCAGTGTTAGGCAAACTCAGAGCAGAAAATTGACGTTAGGTTTTGTGCATTTTGGTGTTCACATGATTCCATTGGCTGTGTTGGTTGGAGCATGGTGCTGGTAATGCCAAGGTTGTAGGTTTGATCTTTGCAAGGACCATTAGCTAAAGAGTTGGACTCAATCCTTCTGAGTCCCTTTCAACTCAGACTATTCTGGGATTCTGTGATTTTTAAGTCAAATTTAAAAAATACTAGAAGTCTCTGAACGACCCATGAAAGCAATGTAGTAAGAGGACAAATCACACAGATTTAGACAAAGGCAAAAGGAGAAGAATGAACCATCTCTCACACAGAGGTTTAGGTTTAAAGCATGCGCTTTTCAACCTGTCAACTTTCTTTTTAACCAAGAAACTCAACTCCTTGTCTTTTGCATTTAGCATGCATACTTCCCAAAACACTCCAATAAATCAGAAAGATTTTGCCATCATTTTATAATATCTGCTCTCTTCATAGGCACTCTTCCCAGAGAGGAGGGGATAGGAGAGAAGGGTACCTGTGCCAGGAAACCCTGATGCAAGGGGTTCTTCTCATGTGATAGCAACCTTCATGGCATATCTGCTTCTAACTGAGCCTATGACTGCTATTTGATGAAAATGTGGGAGAGGACTTCTAGGTGGCTTATCCATGTAATTATTTTCAGGATGACCACAACTCAAAGTTACTCTGATTGCCACTGATCAGTCGGTGTGCAGCACGCCAGACATCCCCTCTGCCAGGAAAACTTTTCAGAAAGTAATGTTGTAGGTGAGTATCTCTTACTTGCACCTACATTAGCTCAGGTTTAATGAATTTATACGCATTTTAATCAAAAGTCTACCATGTGGGGATTCTTAAACTCTACTGCATTATCAAGTAAATGTGTGATATGTCTCTATTTTCTTATTAAACTGGGTTTGCTCTTTTTCAGTCTGCAAAAATTACCATGTGCTAAGATACCATGGTGATGGGAAAAACAGAACACACCAAAACAGACTGTGTTTTCTTTAACTGAAATGCAAATTTCTCATTTCACACAGGAAATTTTAGTCAGAATGATGCAAATCTTCACAAAGGTGAGTTTTGTGAATTAACAGTTAATGTAATGTAAAGTAAAGCTTTTTTCCCACATATGCAAAGATGAAATAAAGAAAGAAAGGGGCAATAGAAAAAATGAGAAAATTGTATGCAAAAGTAAAATAAAATGGGATCAGGTCATAATAATCTTTGCAAGCAATAATGAAACAGAAATACAAAGTGTTCAGAAAATTATGGTGGCAGAACCATCATGGATTATACTCTGTGAATCATTTCTTTCTCTCTAACTGTTGGAGGTCAGTCCTGTGGGTAACTTTCATGAGCATTTTATAGGACCAGCAAAGCAAGCAACATGTAATTCATCAAACATCTGCCTTTAAAGTGACACAGTTAACGCTAGCACAAAAAGCACCATGCAGACAAATCAACTGTAGTTACTTGGGAGAAAGTTCAATGATCAATTTGGCATTGCTTCATTTGTGGCATTTTTTAAAAATGCTTTGGTCCAAACAGTTACATGGAAACTTCAGCTTTCAGCTGTATTTTTTTTTAAGTTTCTACCCTACAAGCCAGGAAGACCTAAGTTTGCAAATAAAAGAAACAGAAGTCTTACAAACTAAAAGATAAAAACTCTCCTAATTACTTAAAAGTTACAATCTTTAGTGTCATCACATGCTCTTCGCAGTCTTGACTTAAAATCTCAGAACACAGACTAGAAGCAATATTAACATTAGTAGTAATACTAGCAGTGATTAACACAATGCCAAACAGTGCAAACAATATTTCCCTCCTTCGTGACACAACATTCATCCAGTAGCCATGCACATGACCTTCAGTAGATAAAAAAGATAAACCTCCATCTTTACATTTCACCTGAACAAACAGGCAGCTGGAATAAGCAAAACTAGAAAAATAGGCCACAAGGGAAAAGAGCTGTCACTGCAAATTACTGAAAACTCAGAGCTGAAGGAGCCTCTGGTGCCATCACCCTCCTTTATAAGGAAAACTTTCTTTTTCCAGTCATTCAAATCCAGTATTATTGCTACATTCTAACACAGAGTCTCTCACATGATGTTTTGCATGCCAGCTCAGGATCTCTGTAAATAGCTCAATACACAAAATAGTTGAGCCATCTCATACCCTGTAGGTGGTAAATTATTAGGAACTTAAATATATTACAAGTCATGTCCAATATTGGTTTACTCCCAATTTAGCTACACAGCTGTCAGCAAAGCCACCAAGTTTGCACCTCTGTTGCTGCAATTTTAACTGTCAAGCAGCATCTGCTAACTAGATGAATCCCCTTAAGAAGGGTTTATAATGTTTTATCACATGAATTGAACATTTGATCATGTGGATTTCAGAGTAATACTCCTTTTGATTTGCACACAGCTTGAAAACATGTCAGATAGTTCTTTCAAAATCTCTTGCCAACAAGTTATGAAAAATGGATTTTATTTCAGGCATCCTGGACTGTTACTGACAACAAAACAGTGTTTCAGCCTGCTACAAGAGTTTCCAGGATCCCAGATTTATCTCTCAATGGCCACACTTTTTGTTCCCTAGCAGCTTGTGCAACTTACCAGTGATACAGCATAGGCTGTCAGTTCTGTACCCATCTGCAGTGGTGTTTTTAAGTCACTAACAAGATGACCTAATCAGCATCTGTTCTTGCTATGCCTGTGTGTTGCCATGGTTCTTTTTACCATGAATTTTTTTCACTTGCAAAATAATGTTAAGAAGTTCTAATATAATAGGCAAAAATGTAATTATTTTCAGAAGTAATACCCTGAAATTGTCTCAGTGAGTTCTAAATTACTGATATACTTTACTTGGCACTACAAACAACAGGGTAAATGCTTGTTTTACTTCTGATCCTTTATTTTTACCCTCCTTTTTTAGGAGAAGCTCTGCTGTATATATAGTATGCTACTACAATTGCTATTACAAGCAATTCTGGACATATTTGCATTTCTAGCTCATCTAAACACTGGGTCAAAATTAATGGCACATTACATGAAATTGATGGGATCTATTTTTTTTTACATAAAGCCTAAGATAATCTTTGATACGGATAGTAATTCCAGGATGAACCGGGCATGCTGAAGATAGAAAGCACAAGACAATGCTTCCAAGAAGCCATGAAGATGCTGACATGCAGGATATAGGAGGAACAAACTCAGGAAAACACTGTGAAAGAACATGTGTGATGGCATGACAACAGATGCAGGAAAGGCAAATCCTACATGGTATTTACAAGGATCCAACACACTATCACTGCAAAGACAGAGAAAAAGACAGCAGGCCAGAGCCTGCCTCGAGGCAGGGGCAGAGAAAGGCACTGCACTGCACATCACCATAGGCATGGTCAGCCTTTCAAAGTACAGCATGATCTCCCCTGTGTCACTGAGGCCCACTAGCTGGTACCAAAGAGGAGGAAGAGGAAGGTAACAACCCACCAACCACCTGTCCCCTCTGAAGCATCTGGTGCCAATATTTTGAAAGAGAGCCTTAAATTCAAAATCCCCCAACACATGGGCAAATCACCTCCTTACCCACCCTTTCAGAAATACTTCTGCCTTTGGCTGGATCTTTAGGACCTAAGTCTGGTAGCAGAGACTTGGGTAAGTCAGAAACCCAACCTATTTTTCTTTTTGCCTCAGAAGAGGTGTGTACAATATTACATCACTAAATGTTCCTTTTAGTTGTACCTTGCCAACAAACCCCCTCCTTGCCAACTCAAACAATGGTTAGTGCACTGCACGCTCACAAGACAAAGAAATGATAAAAAGTTACATTTGAATATACAGACCACCTCTGACTTGTTAAGCATTGAAGGCAAAAGCACACTCCAGAACTTCAACACTGTAATCATACATTCCTACAACCAGCAGAGCACAGCAATCAGCTCAAATCCTTGCAATGTAGTTGTATCATGATATATTTGCATTGAATGTCATGTTCCAAATTGGAACTGGCAAGTGTCTCAGCTGCACACAACAATGCCATATGGAGTTACATCTGATACAGCTCGAGCAGAACTCCCTTCCTATCCAGAATACATCAAACAGTGCCACAGATAGGCTATGGCATTTAAATAGTAATAACGCGGATGTGAGGGCTAAATTAAAAATGTGTTTCATATTAGGAACAATTTGCGCACCAAGATATAAAAAGGGATTCGCTGGCTTTTGGCAGCAGAACTTAAAGATATGTAAAGAAAAACATTTTACTTAATTATCTATATGTCAACTTTCTGAGCAGAACAATTTTAGGACTAAAGATGCATCGAAAATATTAGCGCAGATTAAAAAGCCCAACGAGCAACAAAGATTTTGCTTCAAGTGGATAAGAGAGGAGCTGAGAATTAAAAGTTGTGCATCACGTCAGAACAGGGTGATGGACCAGGCTGGCTGTGAGAAACAGAAACTCCACTTCAGACACTGCTTTAAAGCTCTACAGATGTGACTTTTGTGCTCGTGCCAATCAGGTTCATGGCTCACTTTTTCCACTTGCACAAAGAACAACTGAGATGCGTGCGTTTCCACCAACCAACATCACTCAAGGGGAAAGAAAAGTAGTTCAAATCTCCAGTTTTACTGCTTCTCCAGAACCCATAATTAATACAGTGGCAGTGCACTGTCACTCTCAGTGCAATTCAACCACTTGCTGTCAAGATTAGAAGTTTATCAGTTATAATCCATTGCAAAAACCAGATCAGTTGCCCAGCACATGCCTCAGTCAGACAGACATCAGGCAGAACGACGCACAGCCATCTAGAACAGAGCCTGAGAGCTGTACTGTCACTGGAGTCCTGTTAACAAGTGACCAAGCTGCCCATCATTTCTTGGGAAACTGTTATTCAGTGGAGGTGACCAGCATTGCACAACAAAACCCAAAAGCACAGTCTTCCATAGTAATGATACTATTACTTCTACAGAGGATCAGATTGTTCTAGAAAGCCAGACAAGCAAGGAGGTTTTGGCCCAGGATCATTTGAAAAACTTTAGAAATTAAACTAGGATGTGGCATGATAAATGATTTAAAAGCACTAAAATGATGAAATATTTGATGGGTCAAATCCTGCAGGTTTCTCTTCAGCTCAGACTCACTAATGACTCCACTGGGAATGCAGGTTGAGTGAAAACAATGTGATTTCTTCAGTAGTTTTCATTTCCTGGAGCACATTGCTGACTAATATTTGCAATCCTTTTTTCCCTGAAGGTCTTCAAAGGCCAGAGCACTTCCAAGATGTCCTCTTCTACCAACACAGAAACAGGCATTTCTCAGCCCTTAAACAAGGTGACCACCCTTAGCCTTTACTTGCTCTACAGTAACACCGGCCTTCAAGCAGAGTAAAACTGATTCTGCTGCTTTTTTCAGAAATCCCAAATTATGCAATGATAAGAAAACAATGAGAAGTTAAATTTTTCAAAGCTCCAAAGGAAAAAAAAAACCTTTGAGTTATTTCATAATTGATATTAATGCTATAGCTTCAGGTATTCAAACCATTTGGAGCATTCAGAAAATACAAATATTATATTTTGCAAAGCACAGCATGTCCATGCCTGTCACATCCTGATTTGCCACAATGAAGCACAGAAACTGGCTGCTCTGAGGCACAGTCCCAGGGCCCAACCAACCAAACTCATCAGAGCTAAAATGCCAAACTACAACAGCAAACTGCAACACCTTTCCAGTAACTCCATCCATGTCAAGGGATGAAAGGACGTACCGAGTGCCTGGGTTGCTTCTGAGCAGCAGCCCAGGGGCAGCAGTCAGCCTTAGCTCAGATGCACTTTGGCCAAACTGCTCCCTAGTGCCAGGGGGATTGGTGCAGGAAGCTCTTGAGACACCTTCACAAGAAGATAAGCTTTAAATGCCCCAGAATCCAGATTTTTTCTTTCACTTGGGGACTCTAGAAGTGCATAAGGGATTGTAGTTCTATGTAATTGTGCTGTTTGGTGCAACTTCTCATTTTTGGACAGCTCTCATCACATGCAGCACGAAACATTACACGAAACAGTGAAATGTTAAAAAGCAACCTTCCAAGGGTGTTATTCTGGCTTAGAATAACAGCAGCAATACTTTCTGCATATAAGGTAAGGTCATTATGAATTATAGGTGTGTTCAAGATTTTAGAAGTTTTAGAACATAATTTGTGTAAGAACTTTCAGCAATAAAGGATTCCATGACCTCGTACCTTGCTGTGAATAAAAACAGTGGAATAAAAGAAATTCCAATTTTCATGGGAATGCGAGCCAGGCTTTAAATCAAAAACGTGCCAAGTACAAGAAGATGCCAGCACATAAGGTTTATCAGGTAATTATTTTCATATATTTAGGGACTAATTGCATTATAAAGTATGCATTAAATATAACTTGTCTGTGCACAAAATAATTTTTGACATTCAAGTGGTTATCATTGAACCGTACCTCCTTGTGCCAATTTTAACTTCACTTATATGTAATACAGTTCTGTGAAAGTAAATGCAACCTGTAAATCTCACAGAAGTTTTACCTTAAAATATTAGTTTTTGTTGCTGACATCTCCAATTTTGCTGACTGATGCAAAGACCAGGCAGCTATGCTCAAAATCAACAAGATCATATTAAAGTCTGTTAGTGTGTAGCTGCTGCTGTATGAAAAGATAGTGTTTGTGCTTCCTGCTTATACACAGCCAGACATTTCCTAACCTTAAACTGGAGGTATGTCAAAGCTGTGATGCTCTGGCACTGCCAGCAGGATACACAAACTGAGGAAAACAGAACAAGGGCCTAATGGTCAAATTCCAACTTGTAACAGTGTATTAGGAGCAAGCAACAGCAAGCCAGAAAGTTTAAAACCCTACTGTTTAAAACCCTACTATCCTCAGGCAAGCAGGGAAAGCTTTTCAAAAGCAGCTAATGGTTTGAGATGGCTCATATACTGGCAATCTACAGGAAGAACTGAAATAGTCTTGATTTCCAGAAAACAAACATTTACAACATCCTTAAAGATGTCCCAATTTGCCAGGCAAGCTTTGGTCTACCAGCCACGAATTCCTGTAGCTCAGGGGCAGTTAGATGATCACTACCACTCTCAGCTTTGTAAAGCGCATCTTAAATATACCTATCCAGAAGAACGTTCAGACAGGAGATTTTTCTTTTTCTTTTCTCTCAGAGGTTTCAGAAGACTCAAAGTCCCTAGCAAGACTCCTGTGTGAATTTTTAAAAGCAGATGAACTAACATTAGCTACATTAGGAATCACAGCCCAGAAACACTAGTAACTGGTATTTTCCAATACAGATCTCATTTATCTCTCAGGTTAAATCACAAAATTTCCCAAATCTAGAATTTCAGTCACATAAACTTCAGAAACCATGTAAACATTTCATCCATTGGTCATCTTCATCCATCTTTGAATCAATAAATCAGCATTTAATTTTTATATATTATTAGCACATGTAATAAGCTTATCCTGACATTTAATAGTAAGGATTTCATTTTCTTCTATTGCACTTCATAACTCCAGCTGCTATGCTGCAAGTATATTGATCTATATTTATGAACCAATTAAATTTTTAAGAAAGTTTAAGCGATTTAGATGTCTCATTCTTACTTGTAAAAAGAAACAATTGAAATGAAGAGGACATATGTAAGTGTAGATGATGAACTGCTCTTGCAGATCTCACCCACAATTATTCTCAAAAGTTTTTGTTGTCTGCTGAACCTTGCTGCAGTTTCCAAAAATGCTATGTAATAGTTTTCCTCCATTTCTTATCCTTTAATATTTGTATTACCACTTGCCCTCAAACCAAGGCTCAAACCAAAGTTTGAGGGCTACATTAGACTGCATATATGTTTGTACAGAGTTTAGAAGGAGGCAAATGAAACTGTATCCTCTCAGCATCACAGAAATCAGACCCCAAAACCCTACAGAGTTAAAAAGGAAAGGTGCATTTGAGAAAACATAAAAGTAATCTCTGGAAATTAAACTAAAGTTGCTGGTTCCTCAACTTGTTGCCATAAATACTTTTGATTACCATTCTCATGCATGATTTTCACTTACACATGTATTAATCTCTTTTGTCTTGGCAAAACCCCTCAGCATAAAAATGACATAGTATGTGGACTCTGAGCATGGAGGTATGGGAGAAAAGGCATCTGGAAACTCTCTGTGTCTTCCCCTACAACCTGCTTGTCCTAAAAGAGAGAAGATAACCTCACCCTTATTGAACACAATTGCCCAAGGAAAAACAGAACCAAAAATTTAAATAAAAAACCCACAGCATATCACCTACTTAATTTATTCCTCTCTTACTAAGCAACATCTGCTCTTCTTTGTTTCGAGTTTACATAAACTAAAAGAAAAATTCTAAAAACTGTATCTAACTACAACTGTTTTAGTATCAGCACACACATCCACAACCCTTCACTAATGAAGATGGCCAAAGCCTGGGTCTCACTCCCAAATGAAAGGTAAAATCATACGAGTGAAAGATTTTCAACAAACAAAAGGTAGCTGCTAATTGCTTATTAAGAAGATAATGGCTAACAAGCAGGTAGGATTAAGCTATGCAGAATCTGGTGTTCTATTTTTAGAGTCTGCAGCCCCAGGCTGAATGCTGAGGTACTGGGAATTACGTGAATTATGCTAACATGCTCCACAGTTGCTTACTAGGCATGCTTCCTATTATGCAGACAGGATAAGAGTCTAAAAGAACATCTGTACAGACTGAATAAGAGCCAAGACCTCAGTGGATGATCCCGCTAACATTAAATTTTGTTGAAATTATCTGGACTAGGCATGCTGTAAGAAAACTAACAATTTGGAGGATGTTTCTTCCCAAAAGAAATTATTTTAAAAGATAGTTTAGAAATGCCAAATAAACAAACAAATTGCATTCTGTTCACTTTTGGCAGGATGTAAAAGATAAATAATCTGATCATGTAGAAAAGGAACTGACTTCCAGTATAAATACATATTCAAATCTCTTTGTGTTAGAAAAGGAGAAAACTAATAGGATTTAGGTCATATCCTCCACACTGCAAAGACCATTGAAGAGATAGGCCCTGCATCTGACTTCCAGCATGGCCTCTCTCCTCGTGCAAATGGGCCCACAGTCACTTCACATCTCCAGGCTTTCCCTGGGTCACAGAGTAAGAGCGGCGATGCCACTCCCATAGGCGCTTCTTTGTTCCAGGATTCTGAACAATGCTCATCACTGGGCACCTCTGCTCAGATCACCCAGGTTGTGCCTTGTCACACCTCAGGTTAGGACACAGGGTGGAAAAAGCTCCAGAACGCAGTGCTTATACACTCAGGGCTTATGCAAACTCTGGCAGGACAGATGAAATTCAGTTTGGTGGGACCTGGAAGAAGCCTTGGAAGAACCCAGAGACTTGCCTAGACCCTGACAAACAAAACTACATCTGTTGTCAGTAAGGACTGGGAAAGAACCTATCACCTCCACCAGATAGGCATGTAAGAAAAATACAGGACAAAAAGGGCAGAGAAACGAAACAAAAACTTTTCACTCTAAATAACCATCATATTACATACGGGAACAAACAAGTCTGGTGAGCTAAATTAGTTCACTGGATTCCCAATGAATTGACATCCCTACTAGCAGGCACAGAAAAATCCAAATAATTCTTTCTTCCACAGTGGCTTCACAATACAATTTATTAATATGAAAATGGTAAACAACACAGATGCTTATTTTCATCTGTTACTTACGGGAACTCCTCTAAAAATACAAGCAACTGAGCAACTCTGAGCAACTTCACACCCTTTTCCAACATTGCAAATGACACAGTTGATCCAAGATTTAAATTTCTAATACTGTAAAGCCAACTCTTCCCTGAGCTGGATTTGCAACAAATCCTCTACATCCAGAGGTAGAAGTTCAGGACAACATTTTGTAACATTTGGAAGTGGGAATCATGTCTGTAACATTTATATCCAATGCTTACATTAATACCCATCTGCTCATATGGCGTGGTGCCTACTTTGAAGTCTGCTGAACCTGGTCTCCAGGACACAGATGCCAAGAAGTTATACATGATTTTCATGGCAACATTGTGGAGACCATACACATTACAGAAAGGCCCTTTCCCCTTCTCACTTTCACTGTTGTGAAAGAAGTTCACTGCATTTCTTTAAAAGACAGAAAAACACCAAAAAATAAGTGAAAGGTGACATGAATACTAACTTCATGGACTTCTTGCTGCCAATAACACTGTGCTGCTGCAGCTATAATGAAAAGATAATACAATACAAAATACCGGTTGCTGTCCTCCTCATTCTGCAAGTGGGCATAAAATGTAAAGGCAAAGATGAAAGGCTCACCAGCTATTACAGAAAAAGAGAGCTGACAGAGCTCTGAATATACATCAAAGCACTAGCTCCAAGGAATTGGTATTTACAAGAAATGCATTTCTAAGGGCTTTTTATGTCTGGCACTGTTTCTTGCAATCTGTTAACAAACATGGTACATGGGAAAACCACACACTTATGAGGGATTGCTTTTAAAGAACAATTCTCAACTTATGAATATGGAAAATTCTTAGCATAGTGAAATGGAAACAAGACCATGGTCTCCACATTATGTTAACTGATCCAAGCTAGAGTAGCAGCAATCTGAAATCCCAGACTTGAGGGACACTAAAGGCAAGTGCACATGGTGGTTCACAATGCAGAATGGCTAAGGAAACTAAAGGAAGCTCTGGTGAAAGCAAAGATCGTGGCACAGCAATGTCTGAATTTTGAAGCATACTTAAAAAAAAGTACTAAAATCTGTTAAATATTAAGGACATGTTTCAAGTAGGAATCCTAACAGTGAACAGAAGAAAAACATCTCTCTGCATGAAAATCATTGGTCTTGTCAGATACACACACCAACAGCATCTGTGGCATCCCGTGAAATCACTCTTTTTAAATGGCATTTTGCAGATGAAACACAATTTTTTGGCTCCAGTCTTATGTAGTTTTGAGCTGAACTTTATATTCACTCCTGTCTCCACACACACAAAGGGCTGACTAAAGCATCAACTGAATTTCATGCAATATGGGCATCAAATTTAAAAGAAAAACTAGGAAAAAAAATACCTGTGACTAAATGCTCGTAACAACATAATGATATTTGTCTTAACAAAACCAGAAGTCCTATTGTAAGAACAATTATCGGTGTATCCATAATTCAAAATACCATTTATCATCAACTATTACATCAATTAATTATTTTAGCACTTAGCAATTAGATTATTGTTACCACAAGTGGTACACTACATTGGCATCAGGTTGGATTATTTTTATGTGCCAGACAGAGAAACCTTGTCATCCATCACAACCAGGTCTGGCAGAATTGCCCTTCTGCCCCCCAGTGCAAGTCTGGTTCTCCCTCTCCTCTTTGGGATCTTGACCTAGATACATCCTGGTAAGGAGAAAACAATTCTTTTTTCCTATTGCATACTTCCTTCCTGGCAGACCTGGCTGTCCCTCCCCATTATCTTTCTACCACCACATCTCAGAGTTGTATCTCCTGTCTCAGCAGTGACCACTCAAACCTCTCCTTGGGGGGAGCCTTCCAGCTCCTGGGACTATCACGTCACAGCCCAGGTTGCTGGCTGGCTGGATAATCACACCTGGAGAAGCTGTTGTGCTAAAGGGCAACACCACAATATGCAGAGCTTGACTAACACCCACCTGTGGGAGCTGCAGGTGTGGAGTGACTATGAAAACTGAGTCACAAGTCTCCAAAAACTAGATGAAAATGCAAAGGAAAGGACTTTGGGGTGCCTCTTAGTGAAGGGTATGATCACAGCCGATCACTCTGAAATTGAAATTAATTCAAGAGCTGAGCAGAAAAGTACTGACACACACCTATGAAGCAGCAGAGATGAAACAGTTTACCTTTAAATTGGGATCACTCCAACCCTCTTCAGATAAAACACATGGTGGTCCTTTGCCTACGTGTATGAACAACCACTCCTTCATTTAACAGAAATTTCTAGGATACAGTATTTCCAGAAAGGTGATAAAAAAAGAAAAAAAGAGATTGAAATTTTGTAAAACCAACACCTCAAAAGTAACAAGAGAGATTCCAGGGAGATGGAAGGAATCAAAGATAGCCTGAATATCTGTGACTGACTAGACAGGTTAAAAAAAACCCAAAACCAACTCCAACCCAAATCTCCCATCCTGGATGGTCATGGACTAGATCGTATCCCCACCATTACAATCAGGGCTAAAAACACTCCCTAACCCCAGAAACATCAATCAGCTTAGCAGGTATCATACATGTATGGTACACTGAACAGTCTGAATGACTTCAACACCGTCACCATAGTCTGGGTACACTGTGTTTATAACTGTGAGATCTGTCAAATTTTAAGAGAGGCTAAAAACAAACAAAAAAAATCAGAAGCAAAAACACGTTTCAAAGATAAAAACAATTTTTGTTCCAGCTTTCACAGGTGATCAAAAACCAAACAACATGCAATTAATATCATTAGGCAAGGACAGAAGCAAAGAATGGTACCCTTTTTCAATTAGATACCAATACATCAAATAGCCAAAAATACAGTACACTCAATTTTCTATATCCTGGGATTTTCTTGTCTTGGTCGAATAAAATTATCACTTTCCATTCCCAAAAAAAGCCTTCCATCTTGGCACACCATCAGGTCAAGAATACTGCCTTAACTTCTTTACCTATGTGACTGGAAGCTTCCTTCTAACGTTCAGTATTATTTTTATTTATGAACTGGATGCTGTTAACATTATAATCTTTCTTTGGTAGCCAAGGTGGCTGTATGACTAACATTATTTCAGGCATGTTGAATGTAGTTACCCAGGAAAAGCAGTGTGATTAACTCCATGTCAGCACCACTCATATTGCACTGACCAGTACAGAACCGGTTTGACTGGCAGGAGCTTTGGTGCAGACTCAGAAAGAGCCTGAACTCATTACTCTGGATTTGATATATTTCTTGGGCCATAAAGATAGGCTAATGTCCTGCTCTTTTTACAGTAGAAAATTCCAGCCTCAGTCAGGATTTTGCTTGCAATTTTGGCACTTAACCAAACTCTCATATTTATTTGAGCTATATAGATTTGCCTCTCCTGTGAAACTTTTGAGATGACAATGACAAGTATCCAAAATTTGGAAACAATTCTATGCTGGTTCCAGCTTGACTTGAGATGAAGTTCTGTTCAAGGCCCTGAATTTCTTATAATACAGTTTAATACTATCTTATGTGATTAATTATGAATAAATAGCTCCTGACTATTTTAATTCTTAAAGCCATTTCAGCTGATTCACAAAGTAGGAAGAGCTTTATTTTACAGATTCTCGACATTCAAAAACTACAGGAGAGTTGTTTAGCTTTCGTCATTTGAAGAAATTCAATTAGCAAACACCTTAAAAAGTAGAAGCCAAAGACAACTCCTTCAGGACTGTCAATTGTTCAGTAGAAGAGTCCTGTAAAAAGTTTCAAACAGGCAGCTTAGAAGCCAAAGGCACAGACTCATCATATCAGACTCTCTTTATGAACATGGATCCTATTTCTATTGTTTTGGTTGAAGTTGTATTTTCCAAAGTGTATACTACTTCATGAAATTTTATATGTTAAATATTTAAATAACTTTTGTTAAAACAATGTTCTTATCTAAAATAAAAATGTGCTGAATTTTTATTTCAAGAAAAAAACTTGTAAAAAATTTTCAAGGTTAAGGCAATTAAATTACATAAATATGCAAGAACATTTGGGGGTTATGTTCTTATCGAGACCAAATAATAATTATTCTAGCTTGAAATTGTCTTTGAACTGCGTTCTCTTTAGCCAACAAAGCACTTTTCCTGCTAAGGCAAAAAAACTTGAATATTTTCCTTTCAGCTAGAAGACACAGTTTGGAGTTTCACGAACACAGTTGTGTGTAAAATGGAAAATATCCAAAAAATGGCTTCTTGTCCAGACAACTGGCAGCAAATGTGCCAAAAGGTCGAAAGCCTTTTCTATAATGTGTTACAATATATTGTGACCACCTCAAATTTTCTAAGGCAGTAGAGAGGCCTTAGAAGGAGATGGCAATCATAGATTTTAAGACATACTATTCAGCTTGGTTTTCCATATTGAAGATATCCTAGAAATGTGTTTTAAGAATAGTGCAGTTGTCTCATAATTGTCATGAAAAGAGATGGCATATATAGTAATCATTGAGCTGCTATTGAAAACATCAAAAGTTTCAACAGCAATTACTTTTATATGACAAAGAAGCATCCTACATATTGTTGTATAACCTTCCAAAGGACATCTTATTTTTACATGTCATCTATTAAAAACCTAAGCTTTTAGCAAAATAATTTCATAGTAGTGAAATGTGCCATGAGAGCTACTGCATTGCCACTACTCACATAATATTCCCTCTTCCTACAGTCCATAGCAGCTTTTGCATTCTGCACTGCTGCTCTCAATCTGCAGCACTGAATGAGAATATTGTTACTGGACTTACCAAGGTTTGATTTTACATGCAAATATGTACAATAAACATAATGATGGCATAACAAGGTACAAATGTGACATTGCAACAGACCAGCAACTGTAATGTCTACTCTAAGTACTTCTTCCCCATTGTGTTAACGTGCTGTTACAGTTACACACTACTGCAGCAAGACACTAATTGAATCCCACATATTTTCACTGTATTACAAATATTATTCTCTTACCTAAATTCAACAACTCATCAGAAGTCAGCAAGCCACACTGATGAAGCCCAAAAGAACTAACATTATGACCTATATTGTCATTCCTCAGAAAATGAAGATGTTAACCAATAATACTCTCTTATCTTACATGCCAGTGGTTATAAAAATGTCTTTCACATACCATCTTGCATATAAGTACTCTGGATATAAATGCTTGGAAACTTTCAAAGAAAATTAATAATTTAATTAAGTTACCAATTCTATCATTACACTGAGATAAACCCAAGAAAGTCCTTCCAGAATCTGTATTATAGGGTAAATAGCTTCCACACTACATTTCTTTTTGGAGAGTGATTGTTATGTAACTGTTACCATTTACCAAGCCGAATTACATGAACTATGTATCTGGACTCCAAAAGAATCCAACGGTTCCATACCAACATTTATAAACATTTTTTTTAACGCAAATAACTTTTACTGTATTATTTTATTCAAATCAGATACTAAAAAGATTAAACAAAGGAAATGCTAACACACTGCATACTTCTATGAATCTATTTTCTATCCAAAGTTTTACAGAGTACATCAAAAGAGTCCCTAGGTGCCAGAAAATAAATGTAAAAATTATTACAGTGAGATACCTCATTTGCTACCAACCTATCTTGCATGTTCAAAAAGGAATTTCAAGCAGGAATTTGTACTTTTTCCTCCTTGTTAGTTTAAAACAGTTACAAAGTCGTGCAGCTGTTACTTGGGTAAGCATGATCTTAGACAAGGGAGCTGCAGCACTCAAATTTGTAACAGCAAAGAAGGAACAAATCATGTTCCTTCAGCAACAGCTCTGCAGTTGCTACAGGATTGCAAGGGAACAAAATGTGGTTCCCCTGCTCTCTTTGGGCTGCCCGCAGAAAGCAGGAACACCTTCAGTCTCTGTGCACTGACCATGCCACAGGCTCTGCCTGGCCTCAGCCTCCCAGGCAGCAAACACAAGGCTCTGTGTGCACAGAATATATTGGGGAAACAAAACCATTAAAACTTTCAGTTCAGAGGACTATTTTAGTGACATTACAACTAGAACTGAATGTAATCTGCTGTGTTGGTATAAACCCAAGGTCTTCACTGCAAGCAAGTCTGTGTAAACACTCCACTATTTTTTGGCACCAAGTTGTGGACTCCTACTCTGATTCCTCTCACTGCAGTTGTCAGCCTTCTCTTAAGATAGGCAGCACAGCTCTTTTTCATGTAAGTTAAGAAAAACTTGTTATTGATTTGAATCGTCACAGTTAATTTCTTGAAGGGTGAATCCTGTATCTCCACTGAAGTCAGTAGGAATATTTCTACAGGTTCATTCTACTCAACACAATTTGACATGGAAAATACGAAATCACTTTAACTTATTAATAAAGATTTATTTAAATAAAGTATTGACATGGCCCTTCTGCTTTGAGAAGGACATCTGGGACAAAACAACAAGCTACCTGTATCTAATTTATTCGCTCAGTGATGCTGAGTGCACAGTTCTCTCCACACTTCTGCAAATTAGACCACATTCAGCCATCGGTGTGCAGGCAAACCCCACAGCTGTAAAGCTTCCTAACAAAAATATTTAGAACCAGCTAGATTTTAAATAAGAAAGACTGGTATGTGAAATGATGGTAAGGGTGCTAAGCCACCCGAGCCAAACCTGATCTTGAGCATAGAGTAGAAAAAGTTGACAGAAACACTCTTGAAAGAGCAACACAGAGGACTGTTATTGCAGCAGCTTTCAGCTGTGTATGCTTCCCAAAGAACCATGAGTTCAGACTGATGAAGGGAATCCAGGGATACTTCACCAAAAGCACAAACCCCAAAACCTTTTTGTTTCTACTCAGCTGACTTAAAGCACGCAGACAGCAGAAGCAATTTGTAGCACAGAATTTTTGTTTCCAGCTTCAAGATCCATTATTTCATGCTTACACCTTTTGTACCTTCTTGTATGAAATCCTGATGTTCCTAATAACTCAGTGGAAATTACACATCAAATTTACTGTCTACCATACTACTACAGATGTTACTTCTCAGAAGAATAAGAAGTCCAATAATTAAAGTTCTCATTTGTTTGTCTTGGCAGGACTTGGATGCTGTTCATTGATATAAAGGGGAAATAGCTGATAAACTTTGTTTAAAGAATCTCACATAATTTTCAAGACAGGAAATGAAGAATATTTTAAAAATTATTCTATATATTTATCAGGGACTGTGTTATGCCTTCTAGAAAAAAAAAATATCTCACTAATATCTCAGCATACCTAAAGAAACATTGTGTAATCCTTCCATAAGAAAACTGATAAAATTGAAAAGTGAAATCCTGATTCCACCAAGGTTTACGCAAAGCTGGCACTAATAAAATAACTCCATGAAACTTTGCTACTCATTTCATTGAAAACAGAATTTCCTCCAATATTTTTCTTTTAAAAGAAAAGTTAAATTCAAATTAATGGGGTGTCTGTAAAGCTGTATTTTTATAGGAAGTTTCTGCCAAAACAGTTCAGAATACAACAATAGTAATCTTCAATTCCTACTTCACCAGGAACTGAAGACCTTCTTTTACAACCCTAAAGGTTTAACACAATTTTGCATGGATGTATCCCACATAACATGTTCTATAGACTATCTCTTGCAGTGTACCCATTTCTGCAAGCTCTGCTCCTCACAAGCTAGTTTTCCAAAAGACCTTGAAGAAAGAAAAAGTATTTTAGGATAGTTTTTGAATGCAGCAACAGAGGTTTTGCTGGAACACAGTGAAACAGGGAAGAAGAGGTGAATATGAAGAATTCATATTCAAAAGAAGAAGCTTACAGGCAATACACTTGGACCAAGGATAGAATGAAACAGGACAGGAGAAAAAACATGAACACTGGACCAGGAGCACAGGAAGTAACACATGCTCTATGCAGTGTTCCTGACAAGTAAATAACTTCCCTTTGAAGAAACACTGTATCTGGTTGCTGTGTTCTTAGCAGTTGCCTTCCATGGACACAATTATCATATGAGTCAATTGAACTTGTAAACTGCTGTATACGTGCAATGAGGAACCTTAAGCACATTAATCATTATTATCAGCAGAATTCCAAATCAGTCTATCTTCTGAAAGTTATATATGCATTTATGCTTGTTATTATCATTACACACAGCTGCTTAATTACAAAATCCATAGTGTGTGTGGACATCAGAGTTATCACATAGGATTTTAAATGAAACCAGGAAAGAAGTCAAAATCACAGGCTGGACATCAAGCACTACAATTCAGATTCTCAAGGTGAACAGATGGTGTTATCCTTTCACATGCCAGCAACAGTGCTGGAGATTCCCTTCATTGTTAAAAGATGCAAATTGAAGAAGAAATTAAGCTCTAGTGCGAACAACACTATCTCAAAAGACGGCAATTCACTTCCAAAAAATTTCAAAAAAAAGAAAAAAAAAAGTATCAAGGTGTTGAGTCACAATTGTAGAAGGTACTAGACTGGCAGTCTCAAAATTATTCAGAATTTTTAAATTATTTAAGGATGCAGCAAACTCCTTTCTAAAAGTATCTACTTTTGGCACACAAGTATGAGACTCCAGCAAAATTAAAAGACTCTAATTAAAAATAATTACTTCTAGGTTAAATTTAAAATTAGGTAGTGTTACAAATAGAAGCTTAAATCGAGGACAAATAGCTTTTTCCTGCCATTTCATTACAGGGACTCACCTCTGCTCTCTGCACTATTTTAAGAGAAGGTTTGATTAGCTGAACTAGAGCATAAATACACAGGATTATTTATAAGTCATCCCTTTCCTCCAGGCCCTCTGCCTACGACCACTGACCACTATTTCTCTGTAGAAACATCTCTCAGTAAGAATATCCAAAACGCAAAGCCTCAACTAAAACCATTAAAGGAACAGCCCTAATTGGGTGAACAATGTTTATGTTATGATCTTCACAAGAAAAAGAAAAGTTCAGATATCTGACTGTGCTGCTGGAAATTTTTAATGATTTTTCCCAGTTTGATTATAGCATGTCTACACAAAGAAGCATTGAACTGCTGCACAAGTAACCCAGCTTTATCAAAGAAATTAGTCTTATTCCTTCTTTTGTGCAAGTTTTACAACCAAACAGTCAATGGAAATGGGTCTTTCCAAGAGCACAACTAGAGTTTTGAGTGCTTAAAAGAAAAGACTACATACGTTACGGTGTGTGGTAAGATTATGCTCAGTCATCATGGCCACACAATTGCAATAACTAAATTCAAATAGACTAAATTAAAGGAGATGTGTAAACATTAATTGTATTGATACGTAATCCAGGAGAACACAGGTTTGCCTCCAGCACCCAATGAAAACCTTGCCAGTGACGGCATTATTTAATTGTCTCATGTAAGACTCTGACCTCTATCTCTCATGTAGACATCTGACTTCTGTGCAAAAAGCTAAATCCATCTCAAAACTCATCTGAACCTGCTGCTCTAGACATCTGCTATCCATCACAGGCAGTATAATCATTTAAGCAAGAATTCTAACTGGTTACTGTTTGTTTAGCACAAAAGTAATGGATTTTTGTACCTAGGTAGTAATATCACATATTCAAGTAACAGCAAAAATTGCAATATTTGACATCTTGGAATTCAATACTGCCTCCCTTCCTTAAATTGCTAGGGATGAATAAACCTCACATAGGCACCAACTAGACATTCCAGTTCATAAGACTAAAAGCACCACATCAGTGACTGGCACAAATTAAAGAGGATTTTTCATACTTTGATGAGTCTTTGTTCTGAAGGGAAACAACCATCTTCCTTCTTCTTTATAGTTACTCCACCTGCCTTCATGGTTTTGTTTTTCACCTCTTGTCTTCTGCATAACCCAGTGACAGAGAAGTCCATCTACTTCACATCTTTGAGAAAGCCCAGATTGTATTAAAATCATCTGATGGGATGAAACAGACCAGCTCATTTTCTCTGCTAATATGTGCTTGGAGCAGATAAGAGTGATTAAAGATATATGAGACCTCAGTACTACTCAACTTTTATAAATTAATCTCTCTTTCCACTCCCTTTCAAGTAAAATCATTAACAAACACTGCCCCAAAATGGGGTATTGTCATTCACTTATTTTTGTGAAATGCCTGTTACAACAATTTTTTATTTTACCATGCATTACCAACTGTCTTGGCAAGGAGAAGAAGAGCATTTTGTCCCCAAACAGTAACATGGTCAGACTACTCAGATGTGACACAGAACCCCACAGCTGGCAAAGAAACTCAGCCTTGAAAGTGCTCTCCTGCATGCCATTGAACCACTCCCATCACAAGCTCCTGGCTGGGAAGGATAATTCCACCCAGGACCTCATAAATATTTCTCCTGTGTAAATTACATGAAAATGGCTACATTCTACTGAGAAAACTGCAACAGATCAGTATTTTCAAAACAAGAATTGGATTAAGAAAAAAGTCCTGACCAGATGGAATAAATAGGATAGACTAGAGGTCTCCAGTTTGCTGATCTGGCTTTCTCTTGAACTTGGGAATGCACACCATTAGCCTTGCTTTTTGGCACACTCGCAGATCTGAAGTAACAAAGCAAAAAAGCAAGCTACCTTTGTACTAGCAACCTTTATATTAGTCTCCAGGTAACCCTGACTGCCAAGGAATTTATAGCTTTGTTCCATTGACAGTGGAAAAGACACTAATGATTTATCAAGCTATCTTCAGGGTAAAATTCATCTTTTGCACACACACACACCAGCACCCACAAGCATTTGACCAGCTATACACCATGACATTTTATACATGAAGCAAAGTGCGTCAGGAAAAACTGGCAAGGATTCCTGCACCTCTCTAGGCTGCTGACAACAGGAGTGCTCTACATGTTAGTATCCAACCCCAACTACTGAACCACCTAAACCAGGGAAGTGTTGTGTCTCTTTACTCTCCAGCTAAAGAAAAAAAAACGTAAGAAAAATATAATCCCATGCATGGAAACACCCAATCTGATTAGATGCTGCCTGCATATTTTAATTAAAATAGCATACACTGAATATAATGTCATCTTTTAAAGACAACTGGACCCATACAGCATGAATATTTATCACCCAGCTTGGTCACATTGGTTGGGCTCACTGAACAGTTACATTGATAATACTATGCTGCAAAGTGGTATAAGATTTTCTAGGCACAATTTTAGGATGGTGTTGGGGGTTGGATCTGTTTCTTTTGTGTTTGTGGAATTTTTTCCTGGTGGTTTTGCTAGGTAACTAATTGCTGGGTACTTATGGGTACTTGACTGAAACAAAAGGGGGCAGCAGGTTTCTCCTGGGGAACAGCAGTGAACAGGACAGTTCAGTCTGAAGGGCACCGTTCCGAAAGGACGTCTGAACACCAGAGGACGACCCTGTTTTTTTTTCCATTAGATTTCTTCCTGGAGGAAGACTGGACTCATCTCGTCACCACTGGACTTTCTACAGGACCATCTCCACTCCACAGAACTGCATCTATTACTCCAAGAGGATTTCATCTGGACTGCTTTTAACACCCTGACACCCAGGGTGTCAGTTAACATCCCTGACTATGTCAGGGTTTTTCTAGGTTTTTGTTTGCTTTGTTTTGCTTGTCTCTCAGTGCTACTATATTTGTATTTTCTCTTTTATTTTTTTTTTTGTTGTTGTTGTTGTTGTTGTTGTTGTTTGTTTTGTTTTGTTTTGTTTTGTTTTGTTTAATATTCCTAGTAAAGAACTGTTATTCTATTTCCAAATCTCTGCCTGAGAGCCTCCAATTGCAAAATTATAATTATCTGAGGGAGGGGGTTTACATTATCTATTCAAAAGGAGATTCCAGCTTTTACTGACAGATACCTGTCTTTCAAACCAGGACAGATGGCTACTTTAAAAGGAACAAAGACAGGAGTCAACTAAAATTGTTACCCTTCCAAAGCAGTATCAATGCTATATTACAGTGCTATATAATGCAATGTTTCCCAACCCAAGCAAAACATGAATTAATAATATATAGATACATGTATTAAGAAAAGCATAAAATACACCAATACTTTGCTATTTAGTCCTTGCAAGTCCAAGAATCTCCTCCTTTCAGTTTTGTATTGCTGGAAGGCTTAAAAAGCTAAAACAGTTCTTGGCAGAAATTAAGCAGTGGAAAGAAGCAGAGCATTAGCATTCACGTGAATCATTCAAAGACACACAATACATAAAATTCTATAGCGTGTGCTATTTGGCTTTGAAATTTGCTATACATAGAAAATACATACTTTTGCTCATTTAGAAATGAAACACTTTCATTTTTAAAAAGTGTACTGGCCAGTACCCTTTTTCTAGTTCCTAAGACTTAGAAATTCTAAAATTAACAGTGATGCAGTAGCCTTTACAATGAAAAACTATAAATATGCTTTCTAATATCTTGCTCAAATTCTATCTAGAATTTTTTTACAAAAATCAGACTTTATTTGCCAAAGAACAGAAGACTACAACTCTGTAAGGCTTCTTTTTCACTTCACTTCACTTTTTGAAAAAGTAAGGTTTAAAATAGTCCAAGTGGCCGTTGCAAAGAGCTGTTACAGGAATGCTTTGAACAAAAGTGCCAATGATACTCAAAACTCATCCATCTCCATCGAAAGCAAATTTGGAGAGCAAAGTGGAAAAAGGTTAATCTTCAATAAATCACACATCCCCACAAATAGGTGCTCTCACAAGGACAATCAGTCAGGAAGGAGGGAGGCAGGCTGTATAGTTCCTCAAAAACTAGCATGAAGTTGGACCCTAATACCAAAATGTTCATAACCATAACAAGTTACAGACAGCTCTGTAGGCATTTCAGAGGTCCTGAAACGGCCTCTCCCTTTCCCATCTTCCCCCATCACTTTGCTCCCCACAGCCACAAAGGGACCAAGGAATAGGTTCACTATCAGCTCCCCACTGCCAGATGATGGCATTGTGTCCTCCCAGTTACCATGAGAGATGCTGGCAGTGCTTCCCTGCTGCTTTAGTTCCCACTTGTGACTTGCAGCAAGAGTACTCCTGGCGGCAACCATCCCTGTGTTTCCTCTCACTGGTTTCCTATGGGACAGTTTCAGCAGCCCCTACCATGGCAAGACTTCCTCTCAGAGTTCCTCTCAGCCCTTATAAAGGCAGATATCCTGGTGCAGTCAGAGGAAGAGTCTGTTTGGCAGCACTCTGGTTGTACCTTCAAAGCCTTAACTAGCTTTTTTTTGAGTCAATGTAGCTATTAACCCCATTTTCGTACGGGGTTAACACAATTCCTTATTTTCCACCAACTGGCAACTAATTCCCATGTAAAGACACTAAACAAAATGTAAGATAAATGGCTGCCTGTCTCTAAGTAAAACACCATGTCACAGAGTAGCTCAATGTTCACTAAGAAATGTACTCCTTTTTTGTGCCATGATAGAATATCAAGGGGTGAATTCACCATGACCCAAAAAACAACACAAGCAGCACTCATCTTATTTCTTTTCTATGTGTATTCAGCCTTTCCATGCAAAAAATTATAAAGCAAGATGAAAGGGCACAACTAACTCAAATCCAGCTATGCTTTATTCCTCCTAAACCTCTGGCTCTGGATGAGTAGTGCTGAGAGGCATTTTAGATTCCCCTGCTCCCCCTGCACACCTGATTTGCTAACCCTGAGGCATGAAGTTGTCATAATTTTTTTAGGATTTTTTATTACTGTTATCCCACAATGAAATTATTTAAATCAGAGAAAAAAAGGAGGTAGGATGGGAAAAAATATATGCAAACAAATCTCACTGCACTAACGAATACAATACTATTTGACAGACCATATGGCTGGCACAGTATTCTTCTTGGAAGAAAATCCTCAACATACCACAGAAGCCTTAGACAGGCTGAAAGCCCACCAGCCATCCCTATGCCTCCTTCCCTTTCTTCTCCCACAACAAAAAAAGACTCATAGAAAAAAAATATAATCCTCAGCTAGGCATAAAAACAAGTATTCAATTGGACATCATAATAAAACAAATAAAACACAGAGAAAGTGCAATATTTGTAACTTGGGTGCCTATCAGTCAGCACAGTTCTCCTACAGGCAGGAACCTGGAGGATCACACTCTCCTGCTGTGAGTAAACCTCTAGGTGCCTGGCCAGTGCCTCCTCCTCCAGCCTGCCAAGCAACACCCCCAAGGCTCAGGGCGTGGCTAGAAGGTAGTGTCCTTTCTGAGAAACGGAAAATACAAATTCTTCTTCAAGCTCCAGCTTCCTTCCAATAGCTCCACTCACTCTGGTGATCAAATGGCAGCCACTCTTCCCACCCACCAGACCAGCATCTCTGTCCGTATCTGCTCGCAACAGCAGTGCCTCAACTGCAAGGGCATCTAAACCAAGTTTACTCTCTGTCTGCCTTGTACAGCCAAGCCAGTTGGAGATTCTGGTTTCAAAGCTGTAGCTTCAGAACAGCCCCACCAGGTCTTGAGACACATGTAAAGGCAACTGCTGAGCTAGGGGGAATTGAACAGCATCTTACAGAGCCAGGCCCGTATATGGATGTTCTTAATATGGCACTTCATACTTTGGTACTAGAGACACATAAATATTTTATTTTTGGATTACAAGGGTTGCAACCAAGGTATGCCAACTAATGTCAAACAGAATAGCTTTACAAATTCCAGGAAAGTTACGTGCAACGTTTAGACAACAACAGGCTTATTCGTAGTTACAGTAATAGGAGACGAGACATATACTCAAAATAAATGACCCCATTGGAAAATTCGAAGCACATTACTATAATTAAGCTAGAACATTTTCTGCAAAGTCATATTATGTAGACTTTTTAAAGTAAGGTTTATATCTGTTCATAAATTTTGGTATTGAGACATCACAAACTTTATTTTTCCAACATTGTAAAATACTATCTAGTGCTGTTCCTCAACCGATTAGTTTTAAATCACTTTAAAAAACACTTTGGGTAAAACTAGCAGTCAGAAGTTTATTAACTGAAATGACATAATATTGAACTCAAATATGAGTAATTCTTTTTAGCAACTAAAAAAAAGTACTATTGAGCACAATGCTTATACATATCCCTCACATAGGGCTTAGTATTGTCTCTCCAAGTATATGATTGACCAAGCCCTTTCCTTGATTTCTATTTCATCTCCAGTCTATGAATGAAGGTAAAAACTGGCTTATGATCAAAGATCTCTATTGATGGATATCAATAGAGATATCCATCAATCCTCAGCCTCTACTATGGTGCCTATGCCATAGTCCCTTTTCCTAATCTACCTGAAATCCCACAGGATTTTTCATTCATTAGGGCTTATCAGTGTCGCCCTGATTTTCTCAAGTTTTATCAAGCCTTCTGATGTTTGCATTTTTACACAGAACTTTCTCACGCACTTTATGTAAATAACTTATTGTTTTCATTCCTTTATGGGGGACAAGCAACCTGATGGACTATTGGGTTGCCCAGTGACATTGAGGAGGTAGCACTGTAACCCTCCAATGACATTGGCATTTTAGAAAGATATAAATATGGAGTCAGACTTTTTAATAAAAAACTTTTTTTTTGCCTTGAACAGAACTGCTCCGTGTCGTGTGTAGTGTGTCCTACGGTGACACTTATCAGTTATATTTATTTGAATTCACGGCATTCACTTGGTTTTGGGAAATCATCTTCCTTAGAGGAAAAAATGTGATATATTTAGCACATCCTACAGATAAAAATAATACAGGTTTTACATAATTAGCAGCTGAAATACTTTTATAGGGAATTTGAGTCACAAAATTATTATTTATTCATTTTCTTGCTCAAACAATGGAATGTTGCTCAGTGATCTCTCTGTCACTGGCATGCTTTTAAAATTAAACACTAGAAATAAATTGCCTTAGGTTAAATAAAATAACCCAGCAAACAAAACAAAAGCAAAAGCAATCTCGGCAATCTCGGCAACATATCCCGTTTTCATCCTTATCTAGCTCTAGCCAACACCCATTTCCACAAAGAACTAGAGGAAAAAAGTAGGCCCTGCCGTATGTCCCGGAGGTTAGCAAATCTGGGCTGTTAAACAGCAGGAACTGGCAAATTGTCCAAGTGCAGAGTCCTAAAAAAGACGCCTGCCAGATACTTCCCTCTCCTACTCCAAAGAGGCTTCAATTCAATGCCTTCCACAGCCTGCATCCCTGGCAAGAAGGCTGTATATTTGCACACATTTAACTGCAGTAATATTCAGTGTCTGCACAAAATTGTTACGCTCCAGCACAGCTGAGCATGGCATCATACCTGCTCTGCTCACAAACCACTTTTACCCAGTTCTCAAACCAGCCAGTTCCTAGGTGTTCTTTCACTGCCTTCAAATTGAAGGCAGAGAAAGAGAGAGCACACAAAAGAAAGTGGAAAAAAAGAGTGAAAGCAAACATATACAAAAAGTGCATGCAGAGCCAGATTTTTTTTCACTGTGAAGTTTCAAATATTCACCACTCAAAATTCAAACCAGATTTTCAAGAACTTATGCCCCAGTGGTTTCTATTGTGATACTTAATGATTTGATAGTTAAACAGATTTTAACAATCTAATCAGTTATTTAGTTAACAGCTAATGAACTCTACTAAAAAAACCCTCTTGCAACTTAAAATAACTTTTTTTTTTTGCATGCAAAACATTTCAGCAAAAAGTCATGCTGTATATTTTGCAAGTCCTTGCTATTTATTTTAGAAAATATGAGAAAATCTCTCATAGCTGGGGCTTTTCCTTCCACAATATGTCACTTTCCACACAGCTGTGAGAGGATGAATTGTGGCAGTGAAGTTCATGGTAAGGATGAGATTTTGAGTAGAGGAATTCCTGTTCACTGAAGGTCATGCGTCAGAAATACCCTTTTCAGTATATCAGGCTTTAAAAGGACAACACCTCACTTCCTGGTCTGAGCTGAATCTGCTGTGAATTTTCAAAATAACACTGATGTGTTTTTAGTGGTTCAATTTGTAATGGCTAAATGTGCAGTTAAAAACTCCCAAAGCCCAACAACAACAAAAACAAGGCTATCATCCTGTAGCTGGCTGCACTTAGTATGTCTGCTTGTGGTTTACTTGCAGAAAACTTCAATAACAGAGGAATTGTTTTATTTTAAGGAGCAGGGGGGAAAGTAATATTTTCCCAATATGATCTGTTCCTATTTATCTTCAGACACACTTCTGTGAGGAGGGAATATAAAGTACTTTTTAGCTTTAATATTTATTTTATTTGCAAACCATTTCTTTTTCTTCTTGAACACAAAGAGCAGAAAACAAAACAAACTCGGAGAGAAGGGAGCTATGACTATATTTTCTCCACCCCTTGCCAAAAACACTACAAAGAATGAAAAAAACAATGTCTCACTATAAGCCCCAGAACTGGTTAATCAAAGCAGTTGATGATCACACACACCAACTGGGAAAAAATTAGTTTTCTATCCATACTGTACTCATAACTGCTACCTCTGGCAGCCTCAGATGGAAAACAGGAACTGCCATGCTCCTGTCAGAGGTCTGCAGAGTGAGGAAATCTTCCAGTAACCCCCAAAAAATGCACTGAGCCAAGATGCAAGAAAACTCCTAGTGGGCAACTACTGAGTGACAGAGCAGCAAGGACACAGCAGTGACCTAATCCCCCTCAGCATCTATTTGGCTCATGTTTGGATGCATCATCACCCGACGATGAGGTACCAGTTGGGACTGGAGGTATCAGAAGAGCCTACACAATTTTGTAATTAACGTAACAAGGCCCTGTTTTCAAGGATGCAGTTCTCTATATAAGCAAATTTTATAAACCATCCAGTGTGGAATAAGTTTGATATAACCTAATAACCTTTCAGTACATCTTGTGAGCATACTTTTGTTGCTTGGTTATGGGATCACACTACACTCAGATTGGTTCATAAGACCCCAGTGCATGGCCTGTGATGATAAGCTTCTCACGAGCGTTTTGATAGTAATATCCTTGATTTTATCTCATTTATCAGTGACACACACTTCTCTGGGGTAATATTGAGGTATTTCAGACATTATGTGGGTTTTCCTGCAATTGTGATCCCACTTTTTTTCTTCCTCCTCTCCCTGCTCAGGCAATCTCGGGAGTCCTTTTTCACAGCCAGGTGATCGAAGAAAGAATCGGAGTTCCTTGGCTTTGGTTCTCAAGGTTGTTTATTTTTTCTTATCTATAACATGTCCTCCCTGACCAGCCGAGATGTGTTCAGCAGGCCAGTCCAAAGCACGCTGCCCACCCTCAGGGTGGTGTTGTCTTTTTATACTATAAACTACGTAGACATTATTTACAGTTATTCCCCAATACCTACCACCTATGTTAGACAGTCAGTTTCTACTCTAAACCAAACCAAAAGTGCCACCATCTCCAAGAAGATGGAGGCCACGAAGAAGAAGGCAGGAGGACAGTACACGCCCAGATTCCTCCATCTTGACCCCCCTGTACCCTTATCATAAAAATCTTAACATTCTATTTTTCCACTCAGTGATAAGCTAATCATTCTACTTAACTTTCCCTGGTTTGTAACTCTTCACATAAAGTTGGTAACTTTTTCCGTGGCTCAGGATTGAAGGCAAAAGGGTCTTGGGCTCTGTGCAAAGCCCTCTGAGCCCTCTGCCCGGGGCTCAGCCCATCCAAAGCAACAAGAGAGATGTCCTGGTTTCCCACAAGGCAATACTACCTAGCAGGACCCGCAGCCCAGACAGCTCTGATGCACACAGCAGAAAACAAGGGGGTGAGGATCTGAGCTTCACCATCTTCATTTAAAAGAAGCACTGGGAAGTCAGATCTCCAGATAAGCACACAGGTTTCAAAAACTTTCCAAACAACAGTCCATGCTTGTGCTCCATGTTTCCTTGAAGGAAATTTTCTCCCATGCAAGTCTTTCCCACCAGGCTTTCAACTGGCCTGTCACACAGAGAGGGGTTTCAAAGCCAAGAGAGTGACCCAACCCAAACTAACCAACTGATCACTACTTAGTAGTCCTCTTCATGAGTTAAAACAGGAATAAGAGTCACAGAAAGTGTGCCTCTTCACCCCTCTTTTATTCCACGAGTGCCATGGAAAAAGGATATTCACCTGGCTCTCTTAGTTCTTTAAAACACGGTGAGGGGAAGGGGAAGAAGCAGCGGGAGGGGAGGGGAGAGGGACAATAGGAACATTTAGCCTTAATATTCAAAACCAGCACAAGATACTTTTAAAGCTCTATAGATATCAGCCCTTTTGAAGCTGAGTCTGCAAGTCAAAAATATCACACAGTTACTCAAAGAAAACAGATCTTTCCCAGCTTTTGATCCATACAGGTCTTCTGCGCAGAAGGTGGTTTTATCTTCTGTTTCAAAATTAATTACTAATATTCAACAAATTTCCACATGATCTGTACAGTGAAGAGGAAGATTTTGTCTGGTCTTTTCTCAGTAGGCAGTCTCAAGCACATTTATTTTTACTCTGAGAACCAAGAGATTCAAAGCACAGTCTCCAAAGGTTTCAGAGGAAGTTACCCTTATCAGTAGTCTTTAGGGAAGTCCTGTACACCACATACTTGGGATCAAGAAGATGTCACGTGAAGTCTATAACCTAAAAGAAGTTAAATATGCAAGTACCAGCATAGCTCCCTTTTCAGCAGTGCTTTGCAGTATTAAGATTGTCCTTTAGGTAAGTGGAAAAACACTGGCTACAAAATAATATCTTATCCCAGATGGTGATGTCATGATTATGTAATATTATCCTCCAAAGATTACTGTATATTAAAGAATATGCTGTATTTCCCAGGCTTTTCCCTTGCATAACTTCCCAGGTGATTTGCATCATTGAACAATGGGAAACAAGGCTCCCCAGGCTTGACAGGAGACTGCCTCTCCCTACAAAGGAGTAACTTTTCTTGCTCACCAAATTTGGGTTCATCTCCCTGTGACCTCCCAGAAGATGTCAGTCACCATGCACCAAGTGAAAAAAATTTGCCCCAGCAAACAACCCTGTACCCCAAGGGATCATAGCTCAGGATCTGTACCCTAGCTGTTTCCTGGGCACTGTTGGTCCTGGGGAAAGGAGGCACTGTTCCTCTGCAGCACAAGGAAGGCTCTGAAGCCTCATGATTAATTAAGCATGGTCAGCTTGACTCTCCTCTGGAGGAATGAGGAAACAGAGGTAGAAGAACCTGTTTGATGAAACTTTGAGCACTGAAGCCTGAGGCAGTAGCTTTGGTAGGATAAACACTGTTTCTTTTTCCTCCCTTTGCCTCCAATCTGTTTATAATTCATATACTGGCAGGGTCAATGAACACACAAATGCTATTCAAGACACATAAAACAGAGTAACAAACAAACCATGGTAAAGATATAATGTAATCAATATCCCTTTGAATCAAGGTGGTCCAAGCATTCTATACAAGCATAGATTTAGAGTTTCAGAAAAAAAAAAAAGAACCCAAACCATCCCTCATATCTGTCATGCTGTTAAAAACTTCAGTATTATTTCAGATAAGATTTTTATTCCTACATGCTGCAATAACCAGATGCAAAAATTTTAGCCATTTTCTAAGCATAAGAGCAACAAATTATGAGAGGACTGAATCAGTCTGACTACTGTGTGTACATTTCTCAGTTCATGCTTAAGGCATATAGATTTCCTTGTTTGACTTCTAAAAACTACTGTGAAGAAACAGTTTTCCCCTTAAGCTTGACTAGCAGTGAGGTCTCATTATACCCACCCTTAGTTCAAATAATGCCAACAACTGCAGTCACTGGTAGCACATTAACCTCATAGAGACACTAAAGTATGCACTAGTGGGAGAGGAGGAATCTAGTTCAAAGATCCTTTACAACCTCTCAATCTCCATGCACAACATGGTGTATTGAGATGCCCATACAACATGAATGGCTCCAATGCAAGTCAAAAAAGCTAAATGTGAAGGGCTTTGTAATGCATGTGATAGTGAAGAATTACACCAGTATATGCTTTTTTACCCAAAGGTCTTGATTGCACATTCAATACATTCATCAAGTTGATATCCACTTTCTACTGATGAGAAGTGCTACACAAATTTGGCATTATTTTATTCTACATAAGGGAAAAACATGTAAAGTGCTCCTAAGCATGACAGTAAAATTCAAGAAGGATCTTTCTTTTGTCAGTAAGCATCTGGTATCTTGCTTCATCCTCTTGATGCCTCATTTTCGTATCAGAGTTCTAATTAGTACAGCAGACAAACAATGAAAATGTGAAAGTGATACAGTCCCTGCAGATCAAGTGCTGTACATGTCTGTGTACATACAGAGCACTGATGGCACAAGCAATACTGGCAGTTAAAAAAAAGCTGACAGCAGTAACCTAATTTTACTTCAGAGGGTAGATCTAATCTTAGGACCTGATCCTGTCAGGAACCAAGAGCCATAAACTTACTGGAAATCAAGCAAGCTCAGCGTTTCACTGAAGACACTCAGCACCTCACAGGTTCAAATCCATACTTTTTGAAAGTCACTTCCTATTTCTCCCTTGTTTACCCTGGCTTATCCTGAACAGTGAGGTTTTCCGACAGAGAGATAACTTTGGAAATGATTACTCTCATATTCTTTGATGATTTCAAAAGGCAGGAAAGAATCTCTCCGCTTTCTGAGGGCCACCCAGCTGAAGCAAAGAACATTATTTTTTTCAGGCATGTTAATAGGAGCCAGTAATAACTCAACTGAGTTTCCTTGGCCTTGAAATACCTGAACAAATTTACTTTTGTTCTTTCTCAGTAACATATTTTGTTCCTGTATCTGCTGTCACACAATGTTTCAAACAACCCTAAAAGAGAGGCTGTCCAACAACTTCCAACAAACTTAACCTCTTCCTATGACACATATTCATTGCCTTAATGTGTTTTATCCATTATACCTGTCTCACAAGTGGATAGAGCCACTGGGAAACACAGTGTAACAAAGTAGGTCTTCAAATTAGCTTACCAATGATTAAATATGTTAACTGTAACTAAAGCTGCTACTAGTCTCACTTTCTCCAGGGGAAAAAAGGAACAAGTGTTATAGAATGGCATCTTCTTTCCTAGATTCCTAACAGGGAAAAAAACCCCAACCAAATTAGTTAGACATATACACCCAAATAAATGAAGATAAATTATTTCATCTCGTTGCACCCCATTTATGTCAGTTATTCTGAGCCAAAACCTTTTTTTTTTTTTTTTTTTTTTTAAGTCAAGGTAGGAGATTTGGTAAATGCAGCCTGTCACCACAATTTTTTAATTTTGCTAAGAGTACAAATGAGGTACTTCTCAACTAAGGAGCTGCTAACAGCCACCACTGATTCACGGGTTACAAGTACCACTGGGAGAAGAAGGTTCAAGAGGGAAGTGGAACTGGAAAAGTAGCATCCCTCAGAATAACAGGGTTAAAAGAAGACTGAGCCTGTGGGTTTGAAAGTGCAAGCCCTGGGACATGAGCTCTGAGCTTCCAGGCAGATGCATTTTGAGACACAAAGGAATTACCTAGCTGAGTTCTTTGATTACAGCTCTTACCAGGAATCCAGTTTGTAAGCAGGGATATTTTCAGGACAGCTGGGTACCCCTCCCTTATGCTCTCTTTTTTGCTGTTCTGCAGCCTTGAGTTGAACATCTAACATACTAGATTCATATTTTAAGAAGTGAGGACACAAACTTTAACTTCAGACTGAAGTGGTGATGACTGATAGGGTCTCACATTGTACAGTGGACCTGCCAACAATACTAATAAACAAATCTGTATTCATCTAGTATTGATTCAATCCCAGGATTCAAAACATTCTGTTGTATCAAAGTTTATCCTTAACCAACATTACTGATCCAGGAAGGTAAATCTGTGACACCAGGAGAATTTGAAGAGAATTTGTTGTATTTAGGCACCATGTCTTTTTATATTTGCCTAAAGAAAGAAAATCATAGCTTCTCTGAGGTAAAAGGTGTCACAGTATTATAAGCCTCCAGTATGAAATAAATCTATTAACATACTCCCTTAAGCTGCTATTCTAATTGATGTTCATGAGCCACATGCGTTTGAAAGATGAAGCAAATCCATCAGAATACTTTAAGGGAACTGTTTTCTTCCTGTAGACCACTAAGCAGTGTACTGCAAAGTCAATATTACATTTTGGATAGCCATATAGAAATGTTTAAGTTGTAAGTAAAAGTACATTCTCCTAAACAGATGAAAACTGTATCTGAAGCCTTAAATTCAACACTTTGCACGCCAATGCCTTCAGCTTAATGTAATATCACATAATTGATACTCCCATCACTGACTACTTTTAGGATGATGGACCTTAGCAGTCCACATTTCAACACTTTTTCTGTAGCATCTGCACAATGCCTTTTGGATGGAAGAAATGTAAGTAAAAAGCTTTACCACACTTACAAATCTAGATGTCAAATTTATACTGATTGGGGAGGGCAATACTATACACAATGTCAGGAAGCCAAAGAGAATGCCCCTTCTTCACAGTGAAAGGATAGTCATGGGTATGTTGTGTCCCTCTCCCACTTCATTTGAGTTCCAAACACACTAAATAATGAATACTTTTGCAAAGCAACAACGAGTAGCTAAAAGAACACCCCCTTATAATTTCCCTAGAATCTCTCTAAAATTCAAGAAGCCCCAGTTGCAATAATCTGCTCCAAATTTTTCCCAATTGGGGTCAGTCCTGAAGCACAACATGTTAACCCTAAGCCATGTCAGCACATCCGGTGTTGTGAATATGTGGCTTTTTCAAAACCAGGGACAGCCTTGTGTAAACCATAGTCTAGCAGTCTGCCAGGCAGGCAACACCAATATAATCTCTCTGCATCTGTTTTATAAACACACTCAGGTGTTGGACTATCAGGCTTTGCTGCACTGCACAGCTGCTCCACAGCACACACCAGCTGTACTTACTCCCTCTTCACACCCCTCCAGCTGGAGGATCCTAAGCCTTTCCACTCATAGTAACAGAGACAAGACCCTAAAAATGTAAAATTAAATGTTCTGTTTCCTTCAGATGATTGGCTCAAATGGAAGTCCCCTTTCCTCCAAATTTAATGCATGAACAATCAAACAACAAATGCTTTGATTTTACATTTTGTCTGCTCTTATCTTCTACCATATTAACTGCAGTAATGGGGCTATAAAAAATATACAAAATTAAAAGTTAGGACGGCAGCTTTCAAAGTTTCAAACTTTTCAAAACAATCTGTTCTGTATTTCAGAGGGATTTGCACATCTAACTCTTCCAGCCTTTTGACAGCTTATATATATTCATACACAGGTAGGCCCAATACCAGGAACTCTCTGAGTACATGCACACAGGATAACTCTCAGTGGTGATTTTTTCACTGAAACAGTAAAGCTGGTGCTGCCCCAAACTAGTCACCCAGAGGTGCAGCTCAGCTTCCAACTACTGTCTCTGCTTTGACAGTCTGGAAGCCTGGTTTTATAGCTCCACACCTCTACAGAAAAAGCTCCAGTGTCAAGAGGACAGCAAAACAGAGGCCATGTATTTCTGTTTGTTTACTACAGCTGAAGGAAAGCATCCTCTCCAACCAATAAAGTGGTTGGAGAATTAAAAAAAGAAAAAAAAACCCCTTCCAATTAAACCATAAATCCATTAGCCTACAAAAGGTAAGCTACAAGTAGGAAATAGAAATGTAATGGTGAGAATCCTTCTTTCACAAAAGTAAAAGGAGAGATTGAAAGATGAGGGAGAAGCTTTAGGACAGAAAGAGGTATCTCTAGAAGGTATCAGGCAGAAACCTTATTTCACTAGTCTAGATCTCAGCCCCTGTCTCCCACTGTAAAAATGAAACTGATACTTCCACTGCAAAATTGTGAGATTAAAACCACAATGCTTGTGCCATACTTCTGGGAAACATGGAGAAATCTCCATCCATTACACTTCCTCTCAGGAATGCTGTGAAGATGACTATACTCAAGATTCTCCAGACTCAGATTATTTTGCTAATGAGTTTCATTGCAACCTGGGACAGACAGATCTATGTATCACTACGTGTAAATCAAAAGCAGACAAAGGCCTCTTCTGGAACCACTGATATAAAAGGCTGGATTATTCATTATATAGGAAGATTTTATACCTGAATTATGAGTGAATGTTTGTCCCATCATTTCCATTACAGACATGCTCATTTGTTTGAAGGAATTTCGTGAATGGAAATAAAGGCAATAATTACAGAAGAAAGAGGAGATAACATGCTATATCACAAGTAGATGCAGGACAACTAAGTATGTAAAAACTTGCATGACCAGTTCACAGCATGCAAGGTTATAATGAAGTTATTACACATTATCTCACAGCTCACACAAATTTCAGAAAATAATGTACTCAGGATCAGAAATAGCTTGTGTACTGTGAAAATTAATTCACCAACCCCGCCTGTTACCAGAAACACTAAGGAAAACCAAGCAATATTGATGATGGCTATTTTTTTCTTGATCTGTTTTGACATTTTGAAACTTCTAGTTAAATAAAGCCTGCTGCAAAAAAGATCTCCCTTATTTGTACGAGCTGCTGTATTACAAAGTGGCTTCACTTTGTTGACCATCTGTCATATTTACATGTTCCTTGGTCTGGCACACAAGCTTCAGCCTCTTTCTCTGCTGACTCATGTGAATAAAAACACTCTCCCTTAACTCCTCAGTTAGACAACTACTACTTCCCCAAGGGCCATCAAATACATTTTTTAAAAGTTACAATAACACATAATTTATTTCTTTTGCATACTTCTGTCCTGTAAAGTATAGTTTTTTTCTTGTTACACATTTTCCAAGGCTTTTGCAAGCCACATCCAGCTTGATATACAGGTTACTGCACTTCAAAAGTGAGATTGTTTTTCTTATTCAACATCATCAACTCCTGAAGGAAGAAACCATGAACTTTCTGTTTCTGCACAACCTCATGTTATCAAAGAGAAACTAATAACTCCTACACTCAAAACTCTTAAACTGCCAGCATGTATGCATCCATGCTCTGACAAGGTCTCAGCACTTCACTCCTGTCTCACTGGGATATCATTAGCATCAAGTACATTTCCATAACTGCATAAAATACCTCCAAGACTTCGCATTTTTTGCATCACAAAGTTCATCAACGATGCATAAATCTTACAATAGAGGGGTTCTGCAGAGCAGCACACTGCTGGGAAGCAGATTTTGCTTGCAAGTCTACAAACAGGTTGCAGGGCTGATTCACAGTTGCTGGAAGAGCTACAAACTTTTTGGCAATTCTACAAAACATTTGGCCTGTAATTTGTCTTACTGATCACTGCCACAATTATGTCCAGGTCACACAGAGCAGAAGCCCATATAGTACAGCAAGGAGACTGCTGTAGGGAGAAAAGGCTTCACCAGAGGTGCCCCCACTTCTTACTCTGCCTGCCTTCCCTTTCAGTCACATGGTTTTTTTAACCTCAGTGTTCCAGGAACAGCCTGAAAGACAAAATTACATTCTCACACCTCACATCTGATTTTAAACCTGATTTTTAAAAAGAGTAAACGTTAGAATAGACTAAGGGTTTTGAAAGCCTTATGGTTTTGAAAGCTTTATTAATAACACTGTTACAGCGAAACCGTGCTTGGCTGGAGAGCACACATATTTTAAACCAAATGTAACATGTTTGTAACATGTTTGTTACATTATTGCCAGTTTGATGTCCAGAGTACACTCAAACAAGGCTAGAGATCAGTTTCATTTAGTTTGTTCAAATATCCAGTGATTTACTATAGTTTTATTAATGAAGTGTCAGCCAAAACAAAAGCAAAAATGTTAAAGTTTTGGGGGTTTTTCTTAGTTTAAAAATGCCCTGAACAATACCACTTCCAAAACAACACATATTATCAAACTCAAGAGAAGGCTTGATGGTCAGAACTGACACTTCTGACCAAACACATTTACAAGCGGTTCACAAGGCACTCACAAACTCATTTGCACACAGTTTAGAAGCTGTGTTGACTGGGTTTTTCACTCAGAGAGTGATTGGGCATTGGAACAGGCTCCCCAGAGAGTGGTCACAGCACCAAGCCTCTTGGGCACATGGTGATTCTTGGGTGACCTGTGCAGGGCCAGGAGCTGAACTCAGTTATCCTGATGGTTCCCTTCCAACTCAGCAGATTCTGTGATTCTATGACAACAGATACAGCCACTCATGAAAAGACAGCTAGATAACACTTTCAAAAGGCTGCTGAATTAGGAGCCTAAATTCTTCATGTAATTTCCAAGTTGCTGAAAAATTTACAGTAGGTCTCAATTCAGAGAAATATGTAAAATTCAATATTAAACAGAGAAGGAATTAAACTGATGGTGATGTAACTAGCTAGGAGCACAGAGGAATCAGTATGTATGCAATTAAATTAAATACATACTCTCAATTGTTTCAGCAACAGAGAACACCACTCAAAGAATTACCCATTAAAATCAATATAGGAACATCAACTTTGAATCTGTATGCAGGACAACTTTCCTCTGTCTGACTCCAGTCATTAATGGACAGCACTCGCTATGAACTTCCAATTTTTGTATGCTTGTTTAAGGTATACTGATTTTGCTTACTCATACATTTACTTACCAATAAAAGCAACACAGGAAAGTTTCTGGGGTTTTTGCACTGTTCTGGGCTGTGATGAGCATAAGTCAATTGCTCCTCATCTATTTTTGTTACTAAACGACTATAGTAGAGCGAATATGCTTCAAAAAAGAATCATGACCCCTCATTTCTGCTAAATGACATATCCTAGAAGGCAACATTATCCCCAAGGCCTCTTGCAACTAATGGGCAAAGCAGACAAGAATGAGCATGGACTGGCAAGAAAAGAGGACATAAAGAGATTACAGGAGCTTGTCTAGGTCGTTAGTGTCTGAGCTGCTCCTCTGAATTGTTCACAATAAGTTTAGCTGGACTTGTATTTTAAAAGCTTTCACCCAGCCTTATAAAATGCATATTCAAAGTTACCTCCCAAATATGACTACTAAATTAATATTATTTTTAAAGTTATATGTAGATATAGATATATAACTTATACATATATATATGAATTATTGCCTAAGGGTCATCAGAAAGAAGCCCAAAGTTATACTTTTTAGGTGAAAAGCCCTGTCACTTGCTTCTGATTCAATGTATAACACTTCTAAAAAAAGGCATTAGGTGTTAATAAAATTCTTCTTTCCTCTTTGTTCCTTTCAGAGGCTTGGCATGCTCTGAGAAATTGCTAATAGGAAGAGTAAAGGGATATGATAAAACTTAACATAGCTTATCTCAGCCCAGTGACATCAGTACATACTATTACCCCTATATATCATATCCAAATTTCAATATGTACTCTTAGTGGTCTAGCCCACATATCACTACAGAAAAAAGCTCTAATGTAATAATACTATATGAGCTTTCATTGAATTATACAGAAAAATCCTGTAGTTCCCTCAAACTGGGCAGTAGAAACATTCTTGAAGTTACATGGGATTCTAAGAAACAACTAGAAGTTTGGGAATCATGGACTAGATCATATGGGCTATCCATCTAAACACATCAACTCCTTGAAGAGAAACACCACATTTTGCAAAGTATCAGGAACTCCACATATCCCTAGCAAAATTTCCACTATTGCCTCTCCCCTTGATATTTTGAGTGAGGGACACAAAGCAAAGCTGAGCTCATAGGCTGCTTCTCAACTACCACTGCAGCCTTTCACACTGGTAAGCATTTTCCTAATATTTCTCTTGGCTTTCCCAGTCTGCCTTTTTGACTTGAGCTTGGACTGGAATTTTTTGAAGACAGAAACCACCATTTCACATTAAATGAAAAAAAAATTACCAAACTTACTAGTAGGAATTTTCTGTGATTAGGAGTCCCTGAAAATCCCAACGGTCAGTACCAACTAAAAAAATTTAATAGTGTTTCAATTGCCTGGGAGAGTCCAGTTTTCAGGGATAGATCATGTTCCTACAACACCCCACTGAGTCTGCTAAAACCAGAACATTTTTGCCTGAAGTTCAAACCTACATATTACATTTATTCCTTCAATCACTTCAGTAGTACAACTAACTGGAGACGGTGCATCGCTCCTTTCAGTTTCTGACTGACAACAGCCGCTCCAACAGCCAGGAGTGTGATCAGCTCCCTGCTGCTCGCTGAGCAGCACAGCGGGGACATGCTCTGGGTGACAGCAGCTGGGCAAATGCCACAGAGCTTCAGACACTGGGGAGGCTCCTGAGTCCTACTGACATGAGGATCTTACTGGTCCACCAGAGTGACAAAAAAGGTGGAAGGAGTTGGACTGCTGGGAATAATGGCAGTATGGATAAAAGGGAAGTAATGACACGGAAAATGAAGGAAAAGTTAAGACAGCTGGGACTTGAGGACAAGGTGATAGTGGTGGATTAAGGAGAAAAGTGGGCCAAGAGGTCAAACGTTCAAGAGGTGTCAAGGCACTATGGGGTCACAGGGAAGGAAAACACAATGAAACTCAGAGGAAGAGAAAAAAGATTCCTCAGTAACTCTAAAAAGAACCATGTGAGAGAGAAAACATAGTGGACACAGCACGAATGATTTTAAGCCTTTCCTTTTCCAATATATTCTCAGATATCACTTTCTAAGGCCACAGATCAATCTCACCTTGAAATAAAGGGAAGTTGACAGATGCCAGAAAGACTTAAGCAATGAGTAAATATGGTCCCAGCAAGGAAACTGTCCTTGGAATAGATCCCTGTAGAGAACTATAGCAGGACATTTCATTCACAAAGCCTGCTAGCATTGCCAACATCAAAATCTTATACACTGTTGTAAAAGTGGCCCTGTAATTTCTTGACCATCTTAAAGCCAGAACAGATAAAGAGAGACAGAGAATTGGCAGCATAAAGACAGAACAGATAATACAGAGGAAACTGAAGGAAAACAGGGAAGGACACTACTGACTTACTGGCTTTTAATCTGTGAAACAAAGTATAGCAATTCCAGCCATTTCCTCATCACCTATGCAGGGAATGCATCAGTCTTCCCTGCATTGCTACCTCATCACTCTCTAAAAATACTTATAAATATTAACATTGTCAAAGCCATCTATCTTTTAATGATATTAAAAAGGCCAATGCACTGAAGAATGGAGAGTTCTAAATGCATAAGAAATCCTGGTCCCCTATAATAAGAGGCTTGTAACTTATTTATACCCTCAAGTACTGAAAGATAGTAAGCTGGAAACACTAAGTATTTCGTTTCCCTACTCTTCATTTAAGATACAGAGCTACCAAGGGGGGCTTACTGTTCAAACATTGCAGACATGAAATTTATTTGGTAACATCTAGCCATTATTCATGCTTTTTTGTTCCTGCCTGTGATGAAATTGCCCAGCAGGACACCAGAAACAAGCAAAATGATTCTATTGTCTGGAACAATCAAATCAGCCCAAGTTAGCCGATATAAGGCAGAAATGGCTGCCTGCAAGCCTCCAATAGAATCAAACTGTGCTTTTTTAAATTTTAAAAGGTATGGTCTGACATTACTTCTGTTCCTCAACAATTCAAACCTAAAGAGTTCAGAGGGAAAAAAAAAACAAACCTCTTAGAACTGTGTAGCATTTCTCTAACACTGCTTCCAATAAAATAAACATTAAAACTCATGTTATATTTAATGGGAACATGTCAATATCTCTAGGTTTCTTAGCTGTGCTATTCAGAAATATGTGAAAACTTGGCTTCTGTAACTACTGTTAAATTACAGCAATTGTACTTTAATATCATTGATATTTTTAACTCTTGGAGGAATGCAAGTGAGAAGACAGAAATCAACTTTACTAGCAATTCAAGCTATTGACTGAATAATGATCAGAGTAGATAAGAATTCTGCAAATGTTCTTGCACCATATTCATTTGCATTTTCTGTACTAAAATATAGTGCAAAGTACATAACTGCCATGAAAGTTACCCAATCTCTAGAATGGCTTATTAGCTTTACAGTTGCAGTTTCATATTAATATTACTGAATATACTTTATAAATTGTCTAGTGACTGCCTGCAAAACTGGAAAGTACTCACAAACACAAGGTTAAAACTTTTTGTCAGCCTTCTGTAGTAACCACTTTCTCCCCAAATTGCTGAAACCCCTGTAACTTCTACAATTTGCATGACTCAAAAGGGCACGTAAAATACCCCATTCTTCAGGCCTTGCTCTGGCCAGCTTGGCAAAGAGGTTTGTTCAATCCTCCCCAGCCCAAACTGTCAGTTTTCCAATCTGCCTATGGACTTCTGATCTTATTCCATAGCCAGATACTTCCAGCCCTACCTTTCCATGTGGGTGGAGGAAAAGTCTCTTCTCAGTCCTCTCTGACCACAAATATCCCATTACTTGCGTGCTCTATTGTTCCCAAACCCTCTCTTACCATGAACTGCAGATGTCTTTCTCTTACAAGATAATAGTTGGGATGGGGGGAAGGAGATTAAGATAGTATTGGGTAAAGCAGAACTGAAATCAACCAGCCAATTCCAAGTGAAAAAGCTCCTCTCTCTAATGTTTTACAAACTGTATTCACAGTCTCCCTTCAAAACCTGAAAACTCTCAAAAAGTTCATTTAAATGAAAGTTATTTACAGAGTGAAAACAAATCACATTTAGTTGCCAAGTTCTACAATTCAAACTTAAATCAAATCCTCATTTTGGCAATATTTGAAGAATTCTGGACATGGAGGACAGAAATTCAGTTTGATGCTAAAGAACAGAAACCAGGCTTACATATGCTAGATTTGCAAAAGAATAATAAATCAGTAAGAAAAAAATACAAGTAAAGGATGTTGTTAACTGTTATTTATTCTTGGTTTTCCTTTGGAGCACAGGTCCCTACTGAGGGAAAAATTTAAACTGGCCTGTATGATATCCAGTGAACCCAGTGGGATCAGAGGTTTACTCAGAACCAGGAAATTCTGCACAGTATCTATGGAACCACCTAAACTGGAATAATGACATTCACTGTCTTAAAACTGGTACAAGAAGGATATGCAGGAATTGTTTTCACTCCACTTGGACATTTTGTACAAATCTAGATTTGAACTAGTACCTATGAACTGGACTCTGCTACTGGTAGCTTTTTTCTAACAAATACTTTCTACAGAGTTCAGTACAGTTATTTTCACTATGTGGAACTTTGTATCAGTATTTGGTATTAGCAACAATAGGACGAGATTCCAGTCTGTGGTGGGACCAACTCCTGACCTACAGCTATGATAATCCAGTGTTAAGTGAAATGTATGCTCCACTACACACTTTTCATGCCCTGAGAATTTTTTTTTTTTCACATCTGAAGTGAGACTTCAAAAGCTATATACTCAGCAAAGCAGGCAAAAAAAAAATCCCAAAGTGGGTCAGTGACCACCATACGGCCTTCAACCAGCCAATTTGCCTGTGCCAGCTCATCCCTGTCTCCTAGACATGCAGCTTTCTGCTGTTGCCAAAAGGGCAGCTGGAGTACGCCGTGTGGCAGCAACTATTCATTACTCTCCTCCAAGTTTCTCCCCATGCCTCATCTCTTCCTTTCCCCACTTTGCCCTTTCTCTCTCCCTGCAGTAACAACAGCAGAAGCAGCATTTTCCCCCTCTGTTGCTTCTCAGCAGACTGGGAAGCACTGCAGGTAAGCAGGAGCTGTTAGGAGAGAACATTTCTAGCAGGGAGTAGGAGTTGATTTATGCAGCTCTAGAAAGGGATTGATACAAGACAGTGGGTGAGCTGTGTGTGACTGTACCACATCCCCAGCAGAGAGGGAAAAGAGAAGGCACAGGAGGGAGACAGACTGTGGGAAAAGGCAAGAAAGACCCCTACCTGTAGGGGTAAGACCCTTACTTACCCTCAGAATGAGAGAGTCCCTGTACCTCTCTCAGCCTTGCCCTACAAGCCGGATAGACCTTGCTCCATGACCACCTTGTCATGCAGAAACCTCTCAAACAGGACCCCAGCAATTTCCCTTTCATCTCAACAACTATGATTCCGATAGCAGCCCATGAACCACAGTTTAGATGAGATCTAAAGTTTCTGCAAGTGAATTCCTAGGCCTTTCAACGCCACCAGCACAAATAAATTCAGCCAGCAGATGAAAATAAAAATGAGAATACGCTACAGTCACTTTCTGCCAGCCCAATGCCAGCCCTCAGCAGTGCACGGCACAAACAGAGGTGAATGCACAGGGTGACCTGCACTACAATGATGACAATTCCATTCTCTGTCTGCCAGCTACAACAGATCACCTGCTGACTGAAAGGAGTTCCCATTCCAACAACAGAAATGGCATTAAAAGAAGGGGAAAAAAAAAAGCACCTAAGTAATCTTTCCATTTCATTCTGATTAGAGGCACTGGAAAGAGACAGTTCTACTTCTCACATCCATGGACAGCTCACAGGACCAAGGACTCTGAAAAGCTTTAATTTCTCCCCTGCTACTGCCTTTCGGGTGACATTCAGAGCTCAGATAACCTAGGTGTTTAACTGTATAGACTGCAATTTTTTCCCCATGACATTTCCTACAACTCATCATCCACCTGCTACTGAGATATTACATTAGTTCATAATAAACTTGCTTTATACAAATGGTATACAAATATACAATGGTGGCACAGTTGCACAACTAACTTCACATTGGCAAAATGGAAATATGAAAGGATGCTTTCAAAAAAGTACAATGTTTTAAATTTAGATCTGAAGAAGCCGCACTGAAAGAAGAAAAATAGTATGGAAGATATTTTAGCAAAGAAAAGCTCACTAAAATCTATGTTTTTGTTTTTGTTTTTTTTTTTCCTGACAGCATAAGGGATTTTTTTAAGACAGCAGAAAATTAAATCTCTTTCATTAACCTAAATATAGCTGTAAATTATTTTCAGTGGAAATAAAGGCTTTTCTTGTTAAATGTTATGATGTTCTTTCTGATTTAGTGAGTTCTGCTACTCAGCCAGCAAAAGGATTTCTTAGGACAACTCAATAGGTTTTCTCATGTACTGCCAGGCTAATGGCTAAGACCCTTAGATGGAGTCTTTGGCATAGGTCCAATCCTGCTGATTTCATCTGTCGTCAACTCTGGAAAGTGACTTGAACTCAGAACCCATACTACCAATCATCCACACACATAAACATTGATCATGATAATTTGCAGGAGTGGAACCACACGGCTAAATATCAATGGAATTTTCCTTCCTGATCTCAATTCCACTGATTAAAATGTAGCTGCAATGCCATTTACATATTCCACATGTAAGAAAGCTAGATAAAAACATACTTTATTATTACCTGAATTACCTAACTCAAAAAAATATAGCCAGACCTGTCAAGTTGCTAGTTTGTTTTTCAATCAGAACTTGCAAGTTGTTTATTGTTCTGTATTTTTTGTATTTCAAAGAGTAAGCTCACCAGCATCCTCTTGAATACGCGGTGCCATTCTGTATGACATTTTCTGTGCTTACAAAAAGCCTGAAATGTCATAAATCCAAAGCTCTCTTTAAAACTGCAGTGTAACCATGACTAAAAAAAACTGCAAAACTGACACTTTTACTGTGCTATGTCTGTACTGATGCACTATTGGAAAAGCAGCCATCTTTTTAATTGTCACTATACCTATTTTAGAAACCTAAACAAGTGTTTTTTATTGATCTTACCAAAACCCCACAAAACGATATATTTTGTTTAAAAGCTTTCATCCAGTAAACACTAAATCACTGTTTCATGCCACAACTTTGAATAATAAAAAAAAAATTTAAAAAAAATCAGAGAGTATATGTATCATAAGGTTAAACACAACTGCTGAACACTCTGTAGATGAAAGGAACCAGGATTTTGCATATCTATCTGAGGTGTGTTAATACAGCAGACATTATCATGATTTCAAGCTTTGTACTTGTTTATCATTAGTGTTTGCACTGTAACCATGGCATCTGTATACAGCACTGGCCTAAGAGTGAGAAAAATATCCAGTATTTTCCTAAAAAATTAATCTGAGAAAAAAAAAAAAAAAGGATTTGAACAATGGCAAAAGTCAATCAAATTTGATGAGCTGGCTAAAATGAGAAACAGTTTCCTCTTAGGGGAAAAAACCCCAAAACATTATTTTTTTTTTTTAATCTTTTTTGCATTTTGGACTTCTGACAAGAAGCTAGAAGCCTAGAAACATAACCTTGACCCTAGCACAGATATTATAAAACAAATTCTGAAATTTCCTTAAAAAAAACCATGCAGTACTATATGAGATCAAAAGCATTAAAGCTATTCATATGTTGACAAGACCTGTTCTCAGCACATGAACATTTTCACTCTTTTAGAAGTGACTGTCCAGTCCTGCAATAAATGTTGCATCATTCTGAAGGTAAGGAGGGGCAGCAGTGTAATTACTCCAATCACACTCAGCAAGTATTAGGTACCCAGTTCCCACTTTCAGGACTGCTTAAAGGGAAACCCCCAGAATGGCATAAAAAGACTTGATGGTCTTCAAGTGTGTTTCAAGTGTGTAGGCTGCACTTATTTGATATTTCAGGCAGTAAGGAAGAATGGGTTACTGTGATCGCTGGTTTTAATTTGCTTGTTACAGAGTTCAGAAAGAGTACTACAAAAATATCTGCCTTAAATGCCAAGAGTGAAATGAAGGAACTAGTCCTCTTATTAAACAGAAAAAACTGACTGTATCATACCAGCAGATCTTAGCCTTTTGTTGGTTTAGGCCACGTGCATTTTCCTCGTAGTGAGAAACTCATTTACTTTGCAGACGACTCCTTTTTCAGGTTTTAATACAGATTCCAGACACTGATGAAGATACCAATAAATCTATTTACTTCAGTATGGACTCTATAGAGATGTCATAGCCACAGGTCTTCTTTTAACTCAATGAAAAAAGACCCAAAACTGGTGTGATTTTGTAAGAGTCAGTACTCTGAAGCTATATATTAATCCAATAAACACACTCAGAATTACAATTACAGAGACACACTCAGTGAATAGGAAGATTTTGGAAAGGGTAAAGCACAATCCTATAAATACTTAACATACCCTCCCCATTCTAACTGTGATACGGGGGGAGGTGTATGCTGTCTTTGGAGTACATGAACACAACCCTAATGGTAAGGATTTACAATACAAAACAAGGTAAGTGATGTTTCAGAAGCTGCATTGCATTGAGCTGACTAGTTACGATCCACTGCCATGTCCTCGATTCTGTCACATCAACAGACAACAAGCGTAGTCACTCCCTCGTCTCTTCCCACCCACTGAATGCTGGACAGCAATGAATCCTGATGCAATAAAAGCCAGCATTTATCTGATTCAGCTATCTAGTTCCTCACAGATCCTGTTTACAATGGACTTCAACCTGTTAAATTCCACTATTTATCTAGGGAACGTGTTCAGACATTTGAGTTCACCTTAAATATCAGAACCAGGATGCACCACAGTCCCACCAAAATTCAAACTTGGCATCTGGAATCTGCAAGGTTCTTCCAGATCTGGTGACAAACTCACAATATATACCATGCACAAAAAGAACATACAAAATTATTATTCTTTCACTAAAAATCTGTGCAGATCTCCTCATCCCACTGGTCTCAAAGATGAAACCTCACTTGATTTCAGGAGAGTCCCAACTTGATTATCATTCAATACAGGTAAGAGACATCTGCAATACTACTGCATGTCTTTTCCTGTTATAGCTATTTTTCCTCCTTCTATCACCCACTTTTACCATTTGAGCTTACTAATGTGTAGCTTTTATAGAGCATCAGAATAATCTAGACCCTCATTATTGCAATGAAATATATAGGCAGCAAAAATGAAAAATATTTTAAAGCTGTAAACATAAAAGTTTTAACAGCAAAGTTGATCAGCTCCTAATTAGCATAGAATCTAATTCTTTCATGCCCATTCATCATTTTGCCATCTCTACATACTGCATTAAGCAAAAAGCCCCAAAGAATACATAAAACTCAGACCTATTAACCCTAGCTATTTTTTCTTTGGTCCTGGGTTGTTTGTTTGCCAAAAAAATACTGGCTAGTATCCTTGACCATGAAAAATAAATACATAAAAAGATGAGCATATATCATTTCAGATGGCTGGTCGAGCAGGGCACGCTGAAAATGAGATGATAGCTACTATTGCTTTATTATACAACTCATTTAAAGGATATCCACCATTTAACTGTTTAACTGCAGAAATGTGAAATGTGCATATTCACGTTTCCCGTTTCTTCATTGTTTGTTTGGTTTCTCCCTTTTAAATCACACTACCTGAGGATGTCAGAGCAAGGATTTTCCATCTTTTTTGTACTCCCACTGAGGCACTTAGCTTCTGTGTCTTAAAGACACTGTGAAAGCTGTTAAGACATGTTTTGTGTACAGACAACAGAATTTCTCTAGTTGGGCCCCAATTCCACTAGGACCCTTTCATCAGTCTTGAGCATTTGAAGAAGCATTGCGTTAGATCTATGCATAGAGGTGTCAATCATCTGAAGGAAGGAAGGAAGGAGGAGCATCAGTGTTGATGCAGTGAGCTCTCAAGTGACAAGAAGACCCTGAGGTGTCTCGTATCAGAGGTCAGGTCTGGATTTTTAAGGTTCATCATTGCCAGGCTAACCTGAAATTTCACCCTGAAATGATCAAACTCATCTAAGCGCTGGGTCTGAGTTTTGCGGTAATGTTTGGTACGGATGCATTTGGTTCTGGTTCTTCAGACTCAGTAAGACAACTAGATTTGCATTTATGTCACATAATTTCAAAAACTTGCGTGGTAACTACATACCTCTTACTTAGATTCAGCATATTTTTCTTTCCTGCCTTGCCTGTAGATAACATGCATTAGTTATATAGTAACCATGACTATCTCAGTATAACAAAGTGTGGAAATAATGAAAAACCTTCAGAGGCATTACATGCCCTTGGTAACCTAGCTCTGCAAGACAGATGTTGCATCCAGAGCCATGCCACTGAAAATTGTATGTACATGTATGTATCTACAGCGTGAACACTTACCCAGTCCTCGAAGTGACGGCTCCCGTTCTGCAGCAAGTCCTCAAACTGTATCGTGCAGTTAGCTACAAAATCGTCGTACCCGATGGGGGCATCATGGAAAACAGCCATCTCTATCTTCCTGCCATTACAAACGTCGGTGACAAATTCATCGTTCCAAGCAGGACTGTTGGTCTTTTGCTTGGTCGAGGTCTGCCCGATCCTGGAGTCGTCCACATTGAGGGCGATGTAAGGGTCCAGCAAAAAGGTCTGTGGCCTGGGACCCACCGCATGCCTCAGAGACCACGCCGTGGGTTTCAGATTCACCGCCTCGCAGATCTTGATTTTCAGCAAGCCATTGAAAACCACCATGGCTGGATAGCTGCACTTTTCCCGGGATCAAGCACTCGCTCAACGCACTCGCACCGAGAGGGAGGGAGGGAGGTCTCGCCAATAAATAGGAGGGCAGGTCTGGGAGGTGCGGGAGCAGGGTACGGTGCGGGTGTCTTCGCCTGGCTGCTGCTGTTACCTTTGATTATTTAGCCTTTGCTCTTGCGACACCCAGTGAATACATTTATTTTCTTGCCCCTGTTTCTAACGGAAAACAAGGAAGGGGGGCCGCCAGGGAGGGGGAGGCGGCTGCCGCTGCAGGAATCCCCGAATGCTATCAAAACCCGAGCATAATCAATCCAGGGGGTAAGCAAGAGCCTTCTCCCTTCACCCTGACCATAATCCTGGATCAGTCCTCGCAGAGGAAGCAGAGCAGCGATCCCGGGCTCCCGCACACGCCAGTCCTGCCCGTGCGCCGCACAACAATATACACACACGCATACACACACACACACACACACACACGCACACACACACACGGATCAGAAACACCGGCCGACCCACCAGCCCTGCCTACTGCACAGCCTCCGATCAGCAAACATCCACCCGGAGACCTTCCATCCGCGTCGCCGCCCGCAGCCGCCCGTCCTGCTCCGCCGCCGCCAAGGCCGAGGACCCAGCGGAGCGACCCCCGCGCATGGGGGNAGCCCCCGCCCGCTGCCGGTGCCGCTCCGCCGCTCGCTCCAGCGCAGGAAATGCGCAAAAGACGTCAGTGTGTGTGTGTGTGTGGCGAGTGAGCGGCGGCGGCGGCAGCCCCGGCCGTGCGTGTGTTTCTCTGTGTGTGTGTGTGTGTGTGTGTGTGTTTGAGTGTAGAAAGTTTTGCCTGGGGGGGGCAGC
>WBNO01028440.1:0-56117 GCA_013400575.1 Peucedramus taeniatus
TTCAACAGCTTTAGTTGTACTAATGATTAACAGGGTGAGGTACTAGGGAAAATGTCAGATGTGGTTGTGGTCTGTAACGCAAAGAAAACACAAATGTTTGATTAAGTGTGTTTTAAGTGGAAAAAAAAGGAAAAATAATTAAGAAATTAATCTTTGTCCATATAGGTGTGTAACTAGGCCCCAGCATTTTAAATCAAAAGAAAAACATCTGACCTGGTATCTGAACTACTATATTTGAGCCTCCCAAAACACTTTCAATGTTCTTTTTGGAAGTTTGGCAAGATGCAATGGTCATTACATTGCAGAAAGCATCAAATCATAATGCTCTCTGTCACCATGTAAACGTTGGTATACTGATATTTTGAGTAGTTACTAAAATAAATTGGAAATTTCAGCCATCAAAAAATGAAACATTCTTACTTATCTATCAGATATTATGAAATACCTCAGACTATATTTTCTTTCATATTTTCTAATTTCAAAAAGAAATGTGAAAGTCTGTCTGCATTTTTAGTGTGATTAATATGGAAATTGTTATTTACAGGTTAAAAAATCCAGATATAAATTTAGATATAAATCTCTAAATTCTGGATAGAGTGGATTGAAGAAGAAGGTCTTATTTTTTTGGTTTTTTAATACCATAAAGGTCTTTATTTTTAAAGCTCTTTAAAGAAATGAAACATTATGCTCAAAGGATTTTTTTCACTTTAACACTCAGGATCAAGATCAGGACCTGCTGCTTGCACCCCTGAATTAACCGTGTTATAAAACATATCAAATTTTGGTGTGAATAACAATGTGCAATCCTATTTTATTTCCACATATCCTAAGCCTTGATCCCAGTGATATCATATTACCCACAAAAGGTGTTGGTAGAGAAGAAAGAGTCCTTGCATAGAGTAGGTGTTGCCACAACCCACACAGGACAAAGTTAAGGCAGAAGAATTAAAAGGAGGTTTAGCAGCTCTTTTTAGTGAGTTGATAAATATATACTCTGGGTTAAAATCAAGTGCTTGCCAGACACTGATATAGGAGAAAACATTTAGAGAATTGTAAGGCCTATGTCAAATTATATGAGTGAGAGCTGAAGTAAGGAGAGAATTTTGACTGCACTTTCTGTAACCACAATCAAGATTAATTCCTTTTTAGGAGCAAAAGACAAAGAAAATGCATGTCAATAAAACATAAAATTGAATAAAGTGCATGTCAAAATTTTTGACTGAGCTTGTCACCACAAACACACATAGAAAGTTGTTCTCCTAAACTCAGTTAATCCAGGAAAAAGGGTTCAGGGCAGGACTCCCATTTTCACTTAAGCCACTTTACACTACACCAGCAATGTAAAGCACTGAGGGAATCTGTCCCTTACTCGTGCTGAACCAGAAGGTTTTCCAGTGTAATAAGGCAAAATTCACACTGTGAAAGTGCTGCAGAAAAAGGGATTAGATCAGCCACATGTTGGGAGGAACGTAGCAGCTATTTACCAAAACCCAGCAACTCTCTCAACATGCTAGGAGAGGAAATTAAGAAAGCTGTCTCCATCTGAAGCTGCAGGGGAAATTTAGGGAAGCAGAATGTAATTAACCTAATTGAAATTTTTCAGAGTACAGGATTTTTCCAGAATGACTTTATCATGAAACAAATGAGCCACTGGCACAGGCACTCACTTTCAGCAAAGCAACAGCTTTGATCTTTTGTGCATATCTATGCTAAACTCAAAAGACTGTTCATGCACCAAACACTCAGGCCTCTGTACTGTTTGTTCTTGGCAAACAAACAATAAAATCCAGTTGGTGTAACAGGACATCTTGAGCAAACAGTATGTAATTGTCAATATTTTCACTGGTGACATAAATGAGAGAAGCTGATTATTTTTTAGGGTCTTGTGAAACTTAAGGAAATCTTGGTACTGCTGCCATAAAGCACTGACCTCCTGCAGAATTAAAAAAAAAGAAATCAGCAATACATAACCTGTACTTTTTTCAGAGTTTTATCCTGCAACATTTTTGGAAGCTGCAATTCTTTTTCATGTGAACAACTATTGGACAGGGAAGCTCACTGTACTCAAAATCTACATCACATTTTAGATATGTGGTGTTTCTTCTTCACTTCATTCCTCTTCAGGAGAAAAGGAAAAGATGGGACTAGTTTAATTCCCTAATAATTAGATACATTAACTGAGATGGGTGATGGATTTAGTGACTTCTAAATTTTATACAGTATTTCAGTAATAGAACTGAGTATGCTGAAGCCTGCTTTAAACATTTTTTTCACCAATTCTCTTGATGCTCTGTCTTGAAATATGAAGTTTGTGTAAAAGAACACTAGCCAACTATTTAATAATAATTACAGTCCTGATTTCTCCAACCACACATGCAGCTCAAAGATTAATCCACAAAAACTTCTGAGTTCATTTATACAGCAATATTGTGGTTCAATTTAACACATTCTCAGTTTCAATTCCTTGCTCCCAGGGTAATGGTTTTACCATTCCGTAACTGCTGCTGCCTTTTCTGCCTTCTAGTCTAGCCACCTTACCAAAAATCTTAAACCTTACTAACTCTAGTTGCATTGTTCCATTTTTCTTAATGCATGTCTGGTCTTGGTATTATTGGAGAATATAATATTTCAGTGTTGGAGGAAAAACCTCCACTGCTATAGTATACGTATTTTCCCATGAGGTACTCATCTGTTTTCTGTAGCTCTGCTGTCCAATAAAGTATGGTCTCTAAGGCATACAATGTCACACAGTGAACAAGAATGGGTAGGAATTAGCAGTTAAGTGTTGTTTTGCAAAGGGTTTGGAAGAGAAATGCTTTTTACGAGAAATTTTGCAGGAGGGTCATCATATTTTAAGTGAACTCAATTAAACATGTTATAATGTAACAAGTATGGATATTAACAATATCTATTTCTTTAAAAAAAAATAGAATGAGAATAGGGGAGAGGAGCTGCTGGTACGGCTCTCTGGAAGGCAGCATCAGGGCAAAGGCTTTCTGCTGATCCTATGGTGACCAGAAGGGAGTGACACAAGTTTGTTACTCCATGCAGAATTTTAGAATATTTCATTTCCAGAATAACCAATATAGATGTTATATAATGGCAAATTCCATAATTACAGAATTCATATTTTTTTCTAAAAATTCTGGTTTTCATTTTAGCTCCTGAACAGAGATTTTCAGCAAAATTCTGAAAAAATGGGAGTTATTAATATCTATTTTGCTTACATTAATGATAATCAGTTCTTTAAAATTGCTTCTCAGTTTTCATCTTTCATCAGTTTGTCTCTTACCCCAAAATCTGCTTTTCATAATCTCATAAAAAACTTTTAAATTCCCTTGGTTTTCTGTAGAATGTGTTCAGTAAATCCTTCCAGGCATTTGTCCCTCTCCTTATGTCTGAGAAGCCAAATTAAATGCCATTGGACTGACATTTTCTTTTTTCTTAATTTCTTATTCAAGTTTCCCAACAAGTACTGATGACTCAATAGCTTTCCTCCTTTTTGTTTGCTGTTGGGTTTTTTGGTCAAAGTTCAAGATTCTAAAAAAAGAGAGAGAAGCTTTAGGAACATCTATTTCATCTCTCAAGCTTTGACTGTTCTTTATTCCATTCTATTTCTGACCTCACATGCTCAGCTAGGTTAATACTTTCTCATATGATCTCTCAACAAGTATCAATTCATGGTCAAATCTGTGGAAGATTAAAAGTGCTGAAAATGGACTGTCTGGTCTATAAACACTAACACATTCTGTATGAGTAAACCAGAATGACAATAGAAATAGACAGCTCTCTATATCTTTTAGTGATTTTTTAAAATGTATTGTTCCTATAAAATCTAAAGTGGTAAATATGAACCTGTAAATTCCCATTTCTTGAAAAGTGTCTATCAAAATCAATGATTTTAATGGCAAATACTTACTTCAGAAACAATCTCCAAGTACTTACGAAAGCATTTTGTAAATACAGACCTATAAAATGACTCTCATGTAATCTGCAAAACAAAAGTTAATATTATCCTTTTACATGACCTTCCATAAGATCTATGATTATATCCTTCGACTTCTTAATGGAAATCTAGTTGCCAATATCAGTTAGAAAAGTAGTGGAGAAATTAATGCTTATGAATTAATTTGATGAATATGTAGAAGGAATTTGAATATTTGTAGAAGAAATATGAATATATATAGAAAAGCATGATATCAAACCCAACTGGTAATGTGGTTTATCAAACCAATTCATTAGAGGTTTAGAGGTTGCAAGACTATTGAAATTAAAGAAACAGCAGGCTCAAGATTGTTCCCTCAACAATAATTTTATTTTTATGTGTTTGACAGTCATTAAGTCTTCAGATACACAAGCACCTAGTCTGTTATAGCCAGTATAATGCCCTCATCAATAAAGTATGAAGCTTTGGACCATTAACCTTCAGTACACAAAAGTTTCACTAATTTCTAGTGCTTCCTTCAAGGAACTAATTATTAGAGTTTTCTATAAACTGTTGCCCCCAATATACCAGCTAGTATTCATAATACATAGAAATAGAGGATTGTATGTGCATAACTAGCACAGGTCTGGCTACCAACTGTTTTAACTTTCAGAGACACTGTCTCACAGGCACTGCAGTCAACAGAAGGTAACCCGTGTCCATCATGTCAGACATCTGGATTCTAGTAACAAATTATGCAGGGGTTAGGGTATAAATCTCTAATGTAAAAAAATGTCCCAAAAGGCATTCTTAATATTGGAAAAATATTGAATACATGGTCTTCCTGTTTACTTTATTTTTCTCAGTCCAAAATGAGTTAGGAAATAGATGACAGGTGCTAAACAGGAAGTCTGTTTTTCTGTGTATTTTCTAGAAACTCATTTACATGCCATACAGAAGTGAATTCTCAAAAGCATGCTCAGTTTTTATTGAGAAAGGAGTGATTTTAGTAACATTTCTATTTAATCACTTGAAGGAAAGACTTTAAATAGCAGCTTTGATATCTGTAAAAATCCAGATGAATTTTAATATGATAAAGAATACATAATTTCTTCCCTGACTTTCTTGACAAATCTGAAGATATTTTGATGAAAATGCCACAAAGTTTCAAAAGTGATCATACAGAATGACCAATCACAAAATAAAGACTGAAAAGCAGAGAACAGGCATAGTTTTAAATCCAATACCGTGATTCGTGTACTGCTGCAAAGTTACAAGACAACTATATACATATCAGAGGTCTGCTTCAGGTTTAGAATATAAAAAAAATGTTAGATTTTTTATAACACTTTAGTGATGGTAGTACCTTAGTAACTAGTTATCTGTGAAAATAAAACATCTGCTGGAGATATAAATATGAAATTAATAAGGTTTCTTTTTAAATCCTCTTATAACTTAAACTTTCTATCGTGTTCGGTGCATGGACAAGATCCACCATGCATTCTTCTGGTGATTGGTTTGTATTAGGAACACAGTTCTTGCAGGACATCCTTATGGAAAGGAAAAGGAAAGACTACTGAAGTTTTATACAGCAAAAAAAAAAGTATTTTTGGAAGAATAGAAACAAACGGGATGACTGAGCAGGCAGCTTTCCTTTTGTTCTGCTTTAAAGGACTAGGGAAAAGTAGATAGATCTGATAGGTTTTCACTGGTATATCCAAATGTACTAAGTACCAATATTTGTATGAGGCACTTGGAACCTCCTGCTTTGTGAGGGGAAGAGCACCAATCTTTCATTTTTATTTTATTTTTAGATGGATGGCCGATGTTGAAGTAGTTTTAAAACTGAAAATCCATGCCTTTGTGCTTTACTTGCTTGATGTCTGACATTCTTGATGAGCAGAACTGAACTGGATGGCGATGTATTGCCAGGGAGCAGAAACACTAATTTGTAAATGCAGTGCTAAATCAGTGATGCTAAAGGAAAGCTATCTACTCCTGCAGCTTTACAGATTATGAGATATCATCTCCTCTGTTGTTTCTTGTTGAGCCTCATAAAGAACAGAGAAATTTCAAATGCTTGCCTTAAAGTGGGACACAGGTGGTTTGGTTTATGGAGGTGGGAGAAAAGCTTGATCCGTGTAGATTTTAGCTCAAGCTGTTACACCATAAAATCCTGAATGGTTATTTTTAAAGATATAATTTCCATTGTAACTGGAACTTAGTTCTAGTTCAAATACAAGAAAAAATTGGGGGAATGGTTATTTAAATTCTAGTTTTGCTTTTAAGAATGTCTTCAAATGTCCCTTTTCCTCTTGTGCCCACCCTTTGAACAAAATTAGAAAAGCTTCTGAGAGAACAGAAAAAGGGAGCAAAGCTGGTGTCTCTGCGTGCATTTACAATGTTAATAAACAAAGCAGAATAACAGACACCCCCTTTCCTTCCCCTTAAACACAGTTTTTATAAAACAAGTTAAATTCCTGGGGATTAGACATCTGAACTGGTTTTCCAAATATACTTTTGATCACAGATAGCAACACTTGAGTGTGATTTTTTTCTTAGTCTGACGTTTTCTACAATTTCATACTTGCTTAAACTTTAAAGTAAAAAAAGACTACTAAAAAGTCATCTATTGTTTTTTTATTAATATTATTATTACAACAGCCATTATGTTTTATGTTTTTAATTTAGCTAAATAGTTGGCATTGAAATGACCACTCTGATACTCAGAGATTATTCTTTTTGATGTATCTGGAATCTGATATCCACCTGATGATACCAAGTGAGTAATGCATGATAAATCCATTGACTGCATGGGGAGACATTTCAGGGAAGGACAGAAGATTTCTGTATATCTCATGGTTTTTTTTAATGTAACTCTGTAGCTTGAACTACCAAGGTTCACTGGTTTGATTCAGGCCAAGGGACTGGAGGAAGTTTGAGTAGGATCATCTGTTACTTTGATAAGCCCTTGTCAGAGTTAATAGTCTGTTCATTAAAAAGAAAAAAGTGCAGAGTATGTACCTGTTATTGGAATACACACACCCTGATGTTTGTCTTTACAAATACATTACAGACTTGTAGCCCAATATGGCCACCAAAGAGAAAAAAAATTGAAAACTGGGGAAAAGAATGACACAGTATATAAATGTCTGGAAGACCTGAGGTTTACCTGGGACTGTGATGTGGGGTGGCTCTTCCCCTTTCCTGAAGAACACTGTTAATCATCTGATAGGGAAGAAGCTGCCTGCTGTCAGGGCAGCTGTGTCCAGCCTTGGCAAGGTGCTCAGGTGAAAGTACATTTACTGATAGGTGAATGAACACTGCTTTACACCTTTATTTGTGCCTGTACACTTTTTTTCCCCTGGAGTTTAAAACTGATATGCCATCCTGAGAAATTACTACTCCTTTATACCTCCACCATTGTGAATAAAGCTGGGACAAAAACCACCTACAACTACTGAATAAAAAACTTAGCTCCCTCATTTTCTTGGTGCTAGATTTTCAGCTTCAAAAGACATTACTTCATTTAGCTAAGGATTATATCGTTTAAGAGAAACACTCAAAAGGAGAATTAACTCAAACTAATAAAGCAGGCAATAGAAATCAAATCAGTTTAAAGATCACAATTGCTTTGAAAACAATTAGCATTAACTCAGATCCCATTAAATATTATGTATTACTGGGCTAGAGGGTCTAAATTAGGAAAGAGAAAAGGGAAACAAAGAAAACTCCAACAAAAAGTAAGTCAACTGATTTGTTTCACAGACTGGTGTATGTTTTTCATTACTTTTATTTTAGCATTTTTCCAGTTCACATAAAGACTGTTATGATGTTCATACATCATAGGCTGATTCTATTTCTCTTTCACTATGTGACTTTTCCTCTAGGCCAACACACTCTAAAAGGGGGTGTGATCCATTTGTTTGCTTTGCCTTCTAGGCTTCTTCCTGTCCCTGACATAATTTTGTGTTACTGTTCATATTAAAAATAATTCTGAACAGTCTGATATTTTCACCTCTAACCCAGACAGCTGTTTGAGAATGGTGATAGCAAGTTATATTTTATACTGGTTTTAGTTATACTTGTTTGTTCATTACTTATTAAATAAAGGATGCTCTTGGTTGAAGATTTCCTATAGACACAATATCATCATCTGCAATATTTTAAATTCTGAAAAAAATCATGTTAGATTCCTTCTCCTCCTTCCAACCTCCAGATACAGCCAGGCTGACTAGCTCTTCAGTCTTTCTGTCACCTTCCTACTCAGCTTTAAAAACTCACTTGAGTGCATTTGCTGCCTTTTTGCCTTCCATTTGACAATGAAGGTTATCACACTCTTACTGGATTTATGTTTTTAAAGTGTCATCTTGCAATGATCAGTATGACAGCACGTTTCATACAGTGGTCCATAGAACCTTTGGAGAAAACCCAAGAGAGGATTAGTGCTTGTGAAAGACAAAGTTGGGGGAGGGAAAAAACCAAAAGATTCTTTTTTATATTTTGTCTTTCATACAGGGAGAAAAAGGACAAATCCTCCTGTTCTCCCTTGGAGTTTATTTGATGATTGGTGCCACTTGCAGTACTTCTATAATCCCCTAGATAGCACAACTTTTCAATCAGAGTGAAACATAATATCATTTATTGCACAGAAGATTAAAACCTTTAGACAGGCAGACACTGCTTCTTCCTATACAGAAATCTGAAAGCAACATGAATTGCTTGGATTAATGGGACAGAAGACATTGGTAAATAATTGTGTTGGAGATTAAAAAGTACCAAAACCCTTTAGCTGGTAATGCATGCTGTAGGAGGATATGGCAAGTGTGCATTGCAGGCTATTTGACACAGATGTGTCAAATCAAATTTGGTGTAGTGGGTTCACCCTGGCTGGGTGCCAGGTGCTCACCAAAGCCTCTGTCACTCTCCTCCTCAGTTGAATAGGGGAGAAAAAATGCAAGAAAAGGCTCATAAGTTGAGGTAAGGACAGGGAAAGGTCACTCACAGATTACCATCATGTGCAAAACACACTTGGAGAAATTAACTGAATTTATTACTAATTAAATCATAGCAGGATAACCAGAAAAAAACCCCAAATCTTACAACACCTTCCCGCCACCCCTCTCTCTTCCCATGCCTAATTTTATTCTCAATACTCTACCTCCTCCCTACAGCTGCTCAGTGAGAAGGGGAACGGGGGCTGTGATCACCTCATCACACATTGTCTCTGCCACTCCTTACACTCTTCCCCCCCTCCAACATGAGTCCTTCTGTGGAGGCTTTGGTTCTCCACTAACTATTCCAATGTGGATCCCTTCCATGGGGAGCAGGCTGCTCCAACATGGGTCCCCTGCAGAGTCATAAGTCCCAAGAGCAGACCTATTCTAGTGTGGGATCCTCCCTCCCTGGGGCAACAGGGAGGAGCTTCTGCCAGGAGCTTCTCAAGTTTGTAGAATCATGGAAACACGGCCTCCTTTGGCCATTCCCCTGCTCCAGTGTAGGGTCTGCAGTGTAGGCTGCAGGTGGATCTCTGCTCTACCATGGACCTCCATGGGCTGCAGGGGCACAGCTGCCTCACCATGGTCTTCACCACAGGCTACAAGGAAATCTTTGCTTCACTACTCCTCTGCTTCTTCACTGACCTTGGTATCTGCAGGGCTGTTTCTCTCAGATATTCTCGTTTCTTTGGCTACTGTTGCTCAGGATTTTTCTCTCTTCTGAAATATGCTATCCCAGAAGGCATCACCATCATCATGGATGGGCTTAGTCTTGGCCAGCCCATCTGGCATTGATTCTGTCAGTCATAGGGGAAGCTTTTGACAGCTTCTCACAGAATCCACACCTGTAGCCCCTCTGCTATCAAAAACTCACCACACAAGCATGATACATTTGGTTTACATGGATGACTTCAAAATTAGTTGTGTGCTATCTGTAGACAGAATCCTCTGTATTATAAGTGTGTATATATATATAATATTTCTTTAATTATGGGGAACTGCAAAAAACACCTTGAGATGAGTTACATCAGTCATTGCTTTCTGACATGTGAGCTTTATTGCATTTGATCTCTGTGGACATTTTTGCAACAGCCACCACAGTTATTGCTGGGATTAAGTAGAAGGATCAGGCATTCAGAAATTCAATATGTATTTTCTTATATCTGAGTCTCAGTTGCAGATTTTCAATCATTCCTGATGTCTGGCATGTCAGTGTCTCCAGGTCAAATTCTATTCTCCATTACACCGAAGCCAATCGAGAGCTGACCAGAGTTAGTAGGAGCTGAGGCAGAGCAAGCTGGTGTAGCCTAACAAAACACATAAGAGAAACCTCCCTGCTTCCATTAGTGAAAAGACTTTTTTTTTTTTTTTTCCCCTTGCAGGAAGTTGTAGTTCTGTATGTTGGAATGATTGCTGAGGGAAAAGGGAGTTTAAAGGGCGACACATGATGCTATGAGGGACTGTTATCTAGCTGAGAAATAACTTATGTGGATAAGATGGCTTGGAGAATACACTTTGCTGACAGAATTCCAATACAAAGATACCAGAAAGAGGGAAAAATGCTCCAAATCATGGGAAGTTTAGCAAGTCTCTCAGGAATTTCAGTTAGAAACTGAAGCTGACTTCTAAATATCTCACATCCTGACTAACCCAAGAGTTAGATCTCAAATATTACAGAGCTCTTTCAGTTCTTTTGTATTCTCCAGTACCATAAACCCATCATTTAAAATCAATGAAGTTAGTGATAGGATAAAGTCTGCTCACTCTAAATTTAAAGGGCAAGTTCTGAAGCAATGGCTAATTTTCCAGGCATCTGAAGGAGGCAACTTGCTGGGTCATCAGGTCTCACTGCTGAGAACAACAGATGTGAAAAGAATAATGATTGATGCTGATCTTTCCCAGAAGAAGTACAGCTCAAGTAGCCCTACCATTAAACTGTCAAATTCATTCTGTTTTCTGTAGGTTACTCAGCAAACTGTTGCAAATGTTGATATACCAGATGTAGTCAGTGTTTCATAAGCAGGCATTTTACGTATTGTTTTTGTAACATAATTAGTAAAACAAATTTACTTCCTCTCACAGTGTTTCTGTACTGAGCCTGCTTGGGCTTTGTCAATCTTATGTCACTGCAGTTCACAAATGAATTTTTCTTTTAGTTGTGCTTTATTTTTAGTGGGAAAGAAATTATGGATAAATTACAGAAGAAAACTGATTAAATAAAATTCTGATCATTTAATCTCCATGCAAAGGTGTTCATATTGTACCTTGCTTTTCTGTTTAGTCTCGTACAAAGGCAACTTGTCTTTATGAATTTATTTCTAGATCTGCAGCAGCTAACAGGATAAGAATTTATTCATTCTTATAGAATGATAATACTGTAGGAAAGTCAGAATATAGAAGAAAAGCCTGGAGTGTGATCATCTGTCTTGAGGAAGATTTGCCTTCCAAACCTCTAAGTAATGCATTCTTTGGATGTCATCATGGATTTGTCTTTCATAATTTAAAACTTCCAGGCATTTTGAGAAATGCTTAATGTAAACTGTCTGAACCTAGAAGCATTACTTTTCATGTTAAAGCAGCAACATCTTCACAAAGCCTGGAAAGCTTTTTAATTTTGCATATGTTCTTCCAATTTTTTTAAATATATTAATTAATATGTTATACAGGAATAGTGTGAAATGGGAATTATGAAATAATGCATTACTTTTCAAAAACACCCCTTCTCCATTGGTATTTGAATAGTTGCAGGTCAGCTGGTGAGGAAAATTTAATTGATCCATTCTTCTTGGAAACGATCAGCACAGGAGCAATAAAGGAAGTATTCTTGCAAATGCAGTTTGCGTGGCATATTGTTTACTGTATATCTTTATAATTATTCCCTTTGTATGAAAAAGGACCATCTACTGGGCATAGTAGATGACTTCTATTATCAGCTAAAAGAAAAAAAAATTAATACAACATTTCAAAATTCTAATTCAAGTTTGAACCCATGAAGGGTGCATAAAACTGTCTGTGATACAATAACAAAATCTCCTAGATTCAAAGTTTAGGTTTTTACTTCCCAGCAAGTAGTTTAAGTATTATATTATCACATCATGACACCTTCCTTTGGGATTCTAAAATGTACATTTTATCTATTTCAGCCTTTTAAGGGTATTCCACCATTTACTCACAAAACAAAATGTAACCATCTTCTATTGAAATGTTCATAAACATATTTCAGTTTTATGCAGTGTAATTTGGACTAGAAAAAACTGAGGAATGATCAGTAGCTCCAGTGGCTATTTGTGGCTGTAATAAAGCCACTCTAATATTGCATGCTTGTACAATGCATCATGTAATATAAATAGGATCACCTAACTATGAAGGAACACACCAGCAAGATTTACACCTCAGGGAAGGGCAGGGAAAATTAATAGATTCAAGGGACACTATTCGTGTGGGGAGTTTTCTTGTGCAAACAGATTGAAGCCAAGGCATCCTCAAAGGGAAATAACTTTGTACATGAGGAAACATTGTGTAGTTCTTGAAATTAAAGAGCTACTGCTGTAGAATGGAGCTCAGAGTTCCTCCTGATATGAAAGGACTAAAATGATGGCCTCTTCTACCTCAAAAACTTAGTTCCTTCACTGTTTTTATTCACAGGAAATTGTGAGTGGCATGATTACAAAGAATTTATCTTCTCTGGCTACATTGAGGTGATGCAACAAATTTGTCTGGTTTTGTCCTTGATGAATGAAGTTGAAAGTGATTTATTTTCTCTTTTGTTATTTTGATTTTTTAAGTTTTTTTAAAACTTTTTAATATTTATATTTTTATACAAAACTTTCTTACACACTTTATATAAATAACTTATTATTTACATTCTTTTATGAAGAACAAACAACTTGATAAACTATTAAGTTGCCCAGTGGCATTGAGGAGGTGACACTGTCACCCTCCAATGACACTGGCATTTCAAAAAAATATAAATTAAAATCAAATTTTAATCAACTATTCTTTTACCTTAAAAAAAACTACTACCCACATCATTTATTCTATATCCTACAACAACACTCTTTTTACTGTGAGTGTTGCCCAATCCATTTTCTCCAGGCCTTCTAGTTGGTGGAAATATTTCTTTTGAGAAAACACTGCTTTGACAGTTTGTTTTATGTCACTGTGCAATGTAAAGCCTATTTGGCACATTGAACAACAGTGTTGGGAATTAGATTATTCAGCAGGAAATCTGCCACCATCTTCCCTTTGAAAAAGGCTTGTCTAAGTGAAAGACAAGTAATGGCCATGCAGAAGAACAGACTAGCTGAACACCAAGATAACACAAAAGAAATTTGACCTTTTTTGAATAAAGCTCATGTAAAGCCAACCACTTTTTATGTTTTAATCCATTCTTTTGCTCTATTTTAATTGGGAAATTAGCATTATTAGGGTATGCTCTTTGACTCTGATATTATTTTCCTTTTTGAGAAACTTGTGAAAATTTTCCATGGAATTTCATTTCTTATAAAATCACCTTCCACGGAATGGCTTGGATCATAGATTGGAATAATGTGAAGTTAAAAATTAATTCATAGACTATACACATCCTGAGACAGAATTTTGATAAAAGCTTTCCTGTGAAGCTTTCAATGATTGCTTGATGTGGAATTAAACACTGTTTATTTTCTGATATTATTTTCCTATATTACAAACAGTAGCCACATAATTCCATCTGTGAAATAAAAACCAGTTTTTTATTCATGTATACAACAATTTGCATTTAAAATTAATCCTGTGTATCACCCCTGGAGAGATTCTTTTCCAAGCATATGAACCTTATCATCTCAACAGCCTTATAGTATCAAAACTTTTAAGTATCTAATACACTGCAATGCTTCTGTGAGATACTGAGCTAATGTAGTTTTATAAAATAGTTTCTTTTGGATGTGTTCTCCATTATAAATCAGGCTTTTCCTGCAAATGTAACTATTTCCACAATATTTTTCTCAAGAAAAGACCACTAAGTAGAAATTCTTGTCAAAGCAGAAACTATGAAGCTGTTCCTTTGCACTATCCTCTTCAAAGTGCTCAGAGGCATTCACCAATGTATGTGTAAAGGTACCTATATGTCTCTCCTGTAAAATGCCATCTACTACCTATGGGATTTTCCTTTTTTTATAGGCAATTATTTAAATCTCAAATTCATCCTCCAGTAGAACATATGCTATGAGAATATTCTGAGTTGTCTACTATTTCACAAACTTTTCTTCATTTTGCCTTCCTCCTCTTTGCCTTATAAAAATCCCATACTAAGAAAAGAAATGTTCCCTGAAGAACTTGTTTGAAATTTATGTTTTATTTGGATGTATAGATGAGAAACAGTTGGGAAACTTTATTATTATCGAAGAATAAAAGACTGCAAATTGCTGCGGTTGTTCTGCTTTCTCCTGAGCATACAAACCAGATGAGGTCTATGTGCATATATTTCTAGGGGTTATCAAGGAATAACAGAGCCCAGAGGCAGTTAAAAAAATTTCGGTGGAAGGGTGTGCTTAAAACATTGCTAAGGAGAGGCAATCAATTTCATATGGAGTGAAAGTCTCCAGCCTCCATTCCACCTTACACAGCATTATGAATGAATGAAATAAATCAGCTTTTAGAACTGAAGAACAAAAATAATTTCTGTGTAACAAAGCAGGTCCATATTTTGTGAAACTGGAAGAACTTGCTATTAAGATTAATTATTCTGACATAAATCACATTATTCCTTGCAATTGCTTCATTCTCTACATTTTCTGTAGACATTGTGAAGCTGCTTTATTTGTTTTTTTTTTCTGTTGTGTTGCTGTAAAGATGAAAGGTCTTTGTGTTTTGTTCTGGAAAGTGAGATAATTTTTTTCTCTCATAAATCAGTTGTCTCATTGCACGATCCTCCCAACAGAAGAATCAAATGCTTAAAAATAAAAATTAATAAGGACCACAACAGTAAATCTGCCGAGCCATGCTGCTGCTGCTCTAGCTCCACCTTTTTGACTCTTTTGCAGTTGCATTTGTGTTCATGCCTATGATCACATGAATGGGACTCAGTAAGTCTCACATTGCTCACTGTGTAAATCTTAAGTAACCATTCTTATTTCCTGTGGACCAGTTATGAGTTCACACCTGCTAAGTTGAGACTATTCTTAGATCCAGTTCTGGGGAATGTCCCCTGCATTTAGATAGTCCATCTGAAGAATAAGAGAAACCTAATTAATAAAATAAGACTAATAACTAGAAAATTATTTTGTAGCCTGCTCATCTTCAAAGTCCCACTGAAAATTAGAATATACTGGCTTCCATACATCATCATTTCTACTCAGCACAGTGTGATCATTTCACTCAGTTTGATTTCATTCTCTTTTAGGTAAGACTATTCATGTTCTTTTGATGTTTTCCTTGGAGGGAGCTCAAAATTGGTGGTCCATCTGACAGCTGATAGAATATATCTATGCCACCAAGACATCAAGATGCAGTGCTGGTCACATGATGAAAGGAAAAGTGAGATTTATAGGTATACAGGTATCCTGTGTTGGAGGACACCCCCTCATTTGTCTCCACACCCTGCTGTGTTTTTATTGTTTTAGTCCAAGCCAGCAAAGAAACTGTGGTAGAAAATCAAAAAGCCCTATCTGCGCCTCCACATCCACCTGGTTTTGGGAGGTACTGGCATCAATCTGAAGTACACTGGTGGTTAAACCCTCAGTGAGCTGGTTGCAAAAGGCCTGCAGCTTCCCCTCCCCGCGGCTGGGAGGAGCCCTGACCTGGCCGCTGCTACGGGCTTGGTTCATGTGAGTTCCATCAACACAGGAAATGCAGTTCTGAAATAAAATATCTGGCTTCTGAGAAGTACTACACATGCAGTCCTCTTTCCCAGGTTGCATAACTGGAGGTTTTAATAGTTAAACAGAGGTTTTATTGGTCAGTTCAAATATTCTCTAGCTGGATGTTCCTTCCCCACACCCCTGTTCTTGGAAGGGGAAAAATCAGTCATCTGCTTTGTGTGGATGGACTTCAGAGAAACTGAGAAATAAAGAGCTTCTGACAAACTTGAATGGAGACAATAATGTTTTATTAGTCTCTGAACCTAGGGAAATGAATGTAGTTTGGAAGGGCAGAGAGCATTGATTTCCAAATGATCTATTTTCCCAAGTCTTATCCTCTATCCTTAGAAAAGGTATTAAGTCGTCTCTGGTATTTTATAAAATTAAAGTTATTTTATATTTAGATTCTGAAATTTCATTTTAATTCACTTTATTTCAAGAAACCCAAAAAAAAACCTGTTCAGTTTTGCATTTTATATTAACTTTTTTTAATCTGGAAAAATCTTCATTAAAATAAATCCTTCTCTTATTATTCATTCTCTGTATTAACTGTCAGTGACTGACCCTCTTGGGTAGTGTCTAATGAAGTGAAGGTTGCTGTTTCCTTCTTTTTTATAGAATTAATTGGTTTCTCAAAGCTCCAACAAATTTGACCTATTGTTTGCCCTCTTTCAAGAGAATTTAACACATTGTAGTCATTCCAACAAATGGGCAAATAAAGTTCAAATAGGTGATAAACTAACTAATTCATTCCTATATTTAAGAAAGTACAAAAGGAACATTTTACGGGTTTTTATTATGACTTCTTGAATTTCTTTTAAGGATTGTAAGGAGCTATTTTATCAAAATCGTGCAGGAGAGATTTTGATTTGTTGTTTGCAACTAAGAAAGTAAGAATCTGAATAGGCAAATAAATGTAAACAAAATGAGAATTTGAAGATAAAGTGACTGAGATGAAATTGTATTTTTGCTAACATGATCAGTGCCATTGACATCTTTAGAGAAAAAAATAGTAAAATTATTCTTCTAATATTTACTAGCATATGTATACAAATTATTTACCATATACATAAGTAGATTATTTTAAAAAAATTCAATGTTATTTTAATTTTTTTTTCCAACACTTTTTGGTTTAACACATTTGATATCATCACACCAGAAAAGATGTTTTTGCATTTCCATACAAACTAAATTCAATATGTTAATTGTTCAAAACATGACTAAAAGCTGAGATGACAGTTGACCTAGAGCTTTCCATTGAGCTGTACCTGAAAAGAGTTTGGGTTGAAGGGGACCTTAAAGATCATCTAGTTCCAAACACCCCTTTTCTCAAGTACATTTTTGTTGGTGTTGTTCAGGGGAAGAATAGACAATAATATAAGGATTTGTCTAGTTCTTTGTTCATTACTTGACTTTAACCAGACTCTCACTTTTTTCCTCATTGCTAGATAATTTTTTTCCTCTCCCTTCTCTTGGTGACCAAAAATAGATCTTTTGATACAGGATGATAGTAAGTCATTATGAGTTTTTTAATACTATTACACTTCAAATAGAATCAGGATTATATTTTGCTAAACTTAATTCTCATAAATTCTTATGTTCTTTATTTCAAAACAAGGAAAGGATGTTCAAGATCTGGAAACATTTGTTTCTCTGAAATACATCTGCATTTTGTTATATAATTTTTCAGGTTTGTCCAATGACTTTCTGATGCTAAAAATAATTAATTTTTGAAAACTTTTATGAAACTTCCTGAAGATGATGTCTACCTTCTCTGATGGGTTAAGAAATTCCAAAAGAAGGATTTTATATATCTCTCATCCTTAATTTTTATTCTGTTTTTAATATCTCTAAAAAAAAAAATAATTTCATTACTGTATTCAAGTTATAAATGATAGTCCATAAAAAATAACCAGTTTTTCAAAGTTTCCACTGGAACTCTGATCTGCAGAGAAGTACTTTTCTTCCAGCTTTTTTACTGGAGGAGGTAATGGAATGATATGATAAGTCCAGGAAAGCCATGATCCTGCTCAAAGGCTCCCCCCACTATCTATTAGAACTTGTTTCATCTCAGGCCTTTCAAAAGCTGTATTAGGTGTTATAAGGGAAAAATTACCTTTTGTGCATCCTGTTTTACCTATTTCTCTTTAGCTCTGTCAGCTGAATAAACTAAAGCTAGTGCAACACTTTAACCTCAATCAGATTATGAATGTCAAATGATCTGCTTTAAAAAACTTAAAAGCAATTATAATTGGAAAAATCCACTGATATTAAGAATAGGGTGAGACTTTACTAACATTTTGTAATCCCTATCTGACCTTTTACATTATTTTGGATTTCTCTTCTAAAAACATCTAGGCAGACACAGCAGTATTTTTAAATTCAGGGTTTTTTTAATTTTAAGACTGACATAAAAAAGCTTGTGTAATTTTCTACTTTTTATTTTATAGCTAATCAAGAGAGCTTTAACAATTTTTCCACTACATCTCTTACTTCAGTCTTTAATGGAGAGTAAATTTAGTCCTGATTTCTGATTTTTCTTTTTTTTGCACACTTCACTCCTGATTATTTAATGCCACTGTGTTGTTTATTCTTTAAAAGTCCTCTTTAGCTTCTTAGGCTTGTTTAAATTAATGTCTGATCTAGAGACTGCAACTAAGAACAGATATCAGCTTGCAGAGGCATAGTGGCCCATGTTGAATATTACACTTTCTATAGAAACTTCATTCCTGAGGACTAGTGCTAGGAATTCTGCTCTGTATGAAAATTTCTAGGAAACTTAGAAAAGATTAATAGCATATAAAACAAGAATTGAGAAAGAACTTGCCTTTATTTAAAGCATAATCTGTGGTATTGAAAATGTGTTTAAAAGATAAAAGAAGAAAAATTAGTGTTGCAATTGGTGACATACTATAGCATTTTTAATCCTTATTATGCAATGCAATTTTTTTTACATGTGTTCATTTCTGTGGGGTTATTTTCCAGCTATGGGTAACTATGTTTAACACATTTTTCCCAATTATGTAAAATTACTGTCTGATCAACTAACACCTTTGTTGATCAAACCATTCCTTTGCAGTACTTCATTACAAGCAATTTTCCATAGATTTTTTAATTTCTTCCTGTATCATCTGAAAGTTTTCATCATCCTTTAAAAAACTGAGAGTCAAAATAAGATATTTCACAATTGGACATTTCTACCTTTCACATACAAAATTCTATACACAGAATTAAATCAGTCTTGTTTAGAACCTCCCTGATTTACAGAAGATTTTTATTAGCACATTTTAGTTACTGTATTGCCTGGGATTTGCAGCTTCTTGCCAAACACAGCACAAAATCTATTCAAGGTGACTTTTTCCTAGGATACAGATTGCCATAAGAAATGGATTTACTCGATTTTACCTTTTAGTTATGTGATCATGCTTCAGCTATGTAATAATACAGTTTGTCTGACTTGGGTAGCTGTATCATATTGACTGTTTAGTATGACTTTCTGTCCTTATTTTTCATCTCAGACAGCCTATATTGTTTCAGTTGAATACACTTCTAGTCCTAGTGTAGCATGAGTTTAGGAAAAAAATCTGCACTAAATTGAGTTCCAAAATTATAGTACAACTAATTATTTTCATAATTTAAACTTTTAACCCAGCCCACCATGAAAGTAGAACTGTTGAATGCATTATCAATTCCTTAGAAAGCACGTGTTGATTATCATTAATTATGATATTTATTTTATTACATTGCATTTTTAAATTTTTTAATCTTCAATTCTATTTCTGGGCAGCCCTGTGCATGCTCAGACTGTTCAGATTCTGTAAATAGTAGGATACATTCATTCTCAGGTTTTGAGTATGATAGGTTGTCTTCTTCAGGGTGCTCCCAAGATCAGACTGAGAAAATCACTTAGTATGTTGTGGAAAACTTGCATAAAACAAAGAGGAAATTCAACTGGCTTGGAGGGACTCTGCTCTGTATCAATAACAAGTTAGGCACAGGCTTGATGAGTTAAACCTATACCACTGGTAGGTATTTGAAGTTGCCTTAGTTAATTAGAACAGTAATACTATTAATCACCTTTATATGAATAAAAGAAAAAGAAAGAAAAAGAAAAAGAAAAAGAAAATAAAGAAAAAGAATAAGAAACACCAAAAAAACCCTGTGGTGTGTAATTTCCTGAGATATTAATATGTAGCAATACTAGCACTTTAGCTTCTGTCTGTAATAAAGGTCTGCTCTATTTCTAAGTGTCCTCTTGTTCTTTTCTTCTTTGCTGTCCTCTGAAAGGCCATGCAGAGGGTTTTTTCTATTGGATACTGCTATCTTCACTTATTTTTTCTTTCCATATAAGCTTGATCAACTTTTTTTATTATCCCATGTAACTCTGATATTTTTCACCCTGAAGTAATAAATTTTTAATTATGGTATAAAAGTAAAAAAAAAATTTGGAGACATCTCTGGGATTTTTATTTTTAATATAAATTGGTTCCTTATTTATCATTGATTCCTGCTCCCAATCTGCAGACAGATTGATTTTATTAATAATAAGATCCAAGATAAAATGTAGTCAAAAAGTAGATCACATAGTACTTAATTACTAGTTACATAGGTTTTTTTTCAAATTTTAAATGGCATCTTCTATTTATTTTCTCTTCTGCTTCTTAATGACCAAAATTCAACTTTTAAAATTCATGTGACTGATCATGTTTCTGCATGTCAGTACAAAGTGGTAACTCACCTGCAGCAGTAAAATTAGCACAATAAAATGTGAAAGAATTTGAATGGGCTTTTTTGTACTAACTAGGAAATAAAGGAGGTAAGATCTGTGCATAAATATGAATATTCTGTATTGCATATCTGTTGTTTCATATAACTTACACTTTAGCCTCTTCTGGGCAAAGACTTTGTTTGTTCTTTAAATATTGTGCATATTTCTACTCCTTTCAGATTTCTACCCTTACAGATTTACAGAATTTCCTATAGGCAGTTGTAGGTGCCATATATAATAAACAGGAAAAGGAAATATTTTTGTGAAAGAGCAGTGACTTAATAATTTGAAGCATCTTAAACTTAAAACCACTGTAAGTGGTGCATGAGCTTATCTACTTAAGAAAATAATTAAAGTTTGGAGTAACAATTCCTACTTCTCATAAGAGAAATGTAAATGTACTTTTGCATTAATATACTGTGAAACCAGTAAATTGAAGGATAAGCAGGTCACTTATGGTCAGAAATTTTAAATATTTGAAAGAAAAGAAAAGTAAGATTCAGAAACAGACCACCCACTTAAGAAGGGGCTTTATCCAAGTAAGATCATATATTCGTTTATTTTATAGATCCAGGAGAATGGAATCCTCCTGTCTCTGCAGTCAGATAAAGGCCAGAGATTTGCACAGCTGAAGCATATGCATACATTATTAAAAACTAAAGGACTGCTGAAGAGCTGTCATGTGCTCGTTATCTTTATCTAAGAGCAGCGGCCTTTCAATGGTCTATTTTGGTCTGCAGCAGTTTGCCACAAGGGCCTGTGCTTGCCCACCATCACAGAACTTCTGCCCATGTTTAGCTGAAGCAGGCAGTTTAATAGATGCTGAAATGCAGCTCAGTAAAGACAGGAGAGAAAAAAATTGTCTGAATCAACTAATAAAATAGGCTGCTGCTAAATAGGGAAGTGCTGAAGAATAATGACCCCAAAAAAGATTTAAAAAATATTGCCCTCAAAATGTCTCTGAAGAATTCAGTCATAATTGAAGATACTTTGAAGAAAGCAAATAAGATAGAAGAAGGACATGTTTCTGGAGCAGTGATCAACAATATAGATGCAAGCCAAGGTATTAAAATACACAGGATGATTTGATTTCAATCTAAAAAAGACAGTTCTGCAAAACAGATGATGACATGTCAAGCATCATGCAAAAATTACCAATGGCTAAGAAAATAAATCACTTCAAAGACAAGGGTCTCAGGTGGGAAAGAAAAAGCTTGTTACTTTTTCTTTTTTTAAAAAGCATTTAATGGTTCAGCAGCTGACAATCAGCAAGGACATACATGGAGGAAAATATGTGCCCATATTAAGCAGTGGCTAAGATCAGCTGCAAAGACAAGTGCCAAGAGCAGGGACTAGAGCTTGTCATCAAGGGGATGGAGCACCAAATAGCACCTGGGCAGATATGGGACTGCAGACCTGGTCTGTGCAGTAGCTTGCCATACACCTGTCCTGTTCTTCTGCACCCTGGAGGATATCTGCCTAACAACATTCCAGCCAGTTCCTGGGGAGTATACAGCCAGATGTCTGCAGAGGCTGCCAATAAAACCCCCTGTTTGCACCATCGTGGCTCATTGTGTGCAGTTTCTCAGCTTTTAATCATGGCAAGGGTGTGGTGCTACCACAGCACAACCCAAACTCACTCTCTCCCAAAGTGGTAGATTGCAGTGACATCCTCTTTTTTCCATTTTGGGTTTCCCTTCCTCTCTGCACCCCTATATTCAGACACATAGACTATGGCTGCAACAGTATTTTGTGAGGTACATGATCCATCAAGGAAGCCTAGATATATGTGAGTGCTACATAACACATCCTGACTGGCTCATTCCAGGAATCTGGTAGGGCTTTGTAGGACATATATTTCATGCTTAAAAATGTCATTCAGTGCAGATATGCTCTGCTGCAGTGTGTTGATTGGAGCAGTGTCTGTCAGGGGCCAGTCCCTGCACTCTTCTCATGGAGGTCACCATGTAGCCATTCCACTGCCAACACATTGACATCCACATTCATATCATTAACATTTTCTTCCTCTCAGTTTAAATCTTATATTATTTATCCTGTGTGACAGACAGGGCTTGGGTATCAGACCCTCTGATTTTCCAATTGTTTTCTCAAGCTGCTGAATATTGTTATCATTCTCTTCCTCATTTTTTACGTCACCGGGAACAAATCAAATGTCTTTTAGCCATTTGCTTATAGTCTCTTTTTATATAGTCCTAAACCATGGTATACCAAATTGGACATAGTACTCCAGGTGTCATATTAGGAATTCTAAAGTGTAGGCATAATTTAAATATTATTTGCTGAATATGCCTTTCAAATCCATTGCAAAAGGCTGCAAAAAAAGGCACTTCAAGAAACAGAGAGGCTACGATAAAAAACATGGCTCTACAGACCTGTTTCAAAGAATTATTTCTATCACCTATGTACCTATAGTATATATATATCTCTTAAAAAACTGTTTATAATCCACTATAGTAATATTAGTTTAATGAATTTTCACTTAGCAGCAAATTTTAAGGTTTGTGATCCATACAAAAGGCATAATTTTAACAATTCTGTGTTTGTGATGAAAAACATGATTTAACTCCCTTCTCTGGCATCCTTTTAGTTCTCATCTATTTCATAGATAGATAATAATCAAGTTATTTCAGTAGTGCCACATATCAACATTTTATGTTGTCTTTCTGGCAGTATAACAACTTCATTTTATCATATATTTGTCATTGCAAGTTAACCAAAATTTTTTTAGAAGAACTATCATTGCAATTAAATTGTCAGTGATGCTGTTTTTATAAATGAAGTAATTAAGCCCTTCCATTCTATTACATAGTTAATGAGCATGCAAATTAAAGCAAATAGTTGAAAGATGGCAATTCCCTAATCCCTTTTCTGGTATCTTGCTTGAGCTAATGCTTTGTTTTCCACAAACTCATACAGTACAGAATAACATTTCTGCGGATATAAGTGACTTGCACGTATTTATTACTTCATATAAAAGTCCCCTGCAAATGCATCCAAGCTCAACAGAAAGAAGAAATATTCTTAGAAACTAATTTCCCACCTCTCCTTGGCTCTGGAACCTGAGCATTTGATCAATGTGGCTTCATACTGACATGAAACAGTAACATTACTTATTTAACACTGCTTTTCATTGTGGTTCTGCCCCACACTGCCACAAAAAAAAAAAAAGGAAAAAAAAAAAAGAAAATTTCATTTGGATTGCTGCCGTCTTCATTCTTATTGTTGGTTAACCCCATCCAGCAGGCAAGCCTCTTCAGCCATTCACTCATTCCCCCACCAGCAGAGAAATTGGGGAGAACATCAGAAGAGCAAAAGCTGGAAAATTCCTGTGTTGAGAGAAAGACCATTTATAAGTTTAAAGGGAAAGCATAAGCTGCACACACAAGCAAAGCAAATCAAGGAATTAATTCACTGTTTCCCATGGGAGATAGGTTTTCATCCATCTCTGGGAGAGCAGGAGTCCATCATGTGCAATGGTGACTTGGGAAGACAAACACCATCACTCCAAATGTCCCCTCCTTTCTCCCACTTGATAAACTGAGCATGACATCACATGGTCTGGAATATCCCTTTGGTCACTTGGGGTCACCTGTCCTGGCTCTGTCCCCTCCCAACCTCCCATGCACCCACAACTTCTTTGCCAACCTGACAATATGAGAAGCAGGAAAAGCTTTGACCCTGTGCAAGCCCTGCTTGGCAATAACAAAAACACCTCTTTTTTATCAACCCTGTGTTCAGCACACATCCAAAACACAGCCCCATACCAGCCACTGTGAAGAAAATTAACTCTAGCCCAGCTGAAACCAGCAGCACAATTCTTTGAGCTGGGTATTTATGATCAAAAAAGGTAATTTTGCATTTAATATAAGGGAACAGACCTTTTATCTTCCTGGGAGAAATGAAACATTTACAGCAGGACTAGATAAACACAGGGTTTATAATGGCCCCTGAACCATATGGCAGCCACACTAAAATGAAGCAGAGAAGGGAGGGGCACTTGAAAAGGATCTTTCAGGGTCACTTTGCATGTTATGCTTAGCTGAGTTTAATGTGATCCCAGGCAGGCAAACCAGCGTGGTGCAAAGGAATAAGTGGAAGACTTTAAGCAGTGCAAATATTCACATAGGCAGTTGCTATGACTGGGCTTGGGGTGTCATAGTTGTGGCATGTAAGGGGTGGTTAAGACTTTCACATCTAGCAAACTCTACTTGTTGAAACCTCCCACTGGATGTGGAGTTACCTCACATTTTTTAACTCTTGAATCTGTAAGACACACAGATTTAAAGGAATTACCCTTGTTTACTAAAATTTATCTATATTCTTCTGCATAAAGAAGTGATTGTGGAAAAATCACCACACCCAAATATAAAAAAAGTCCAGAAACTGTATTTCAGCTGAATAAATAGAATCACAGAATAGTTTGAGTTGTAAGTGACCTTTTAGAGGTCACTTACAGGGACGTCTTCAACTGGATCATGTTGTTCAGAGCCCTGTCCAGCCTGACCTTGAATATTTCCATGGACAGGGTACCCACCACCTCTCTGTGACATAATGTTCCTCCTCTCACCACTAAAATGAGAGAGGTCATAACTTGCAGAAGAAGGAAGAAACCTTTGGGAGTTGGATACTTGAAGTCAAGTGATTAACCCTTTCTATGCTGTAAGATAACTTAGTCAAGGGACTAAGCTATAAGGTACACTTGGTGCATCTTCCTTTTCTTCTCCTTTTCCACCCTCCTCAGGCATTATCTCTGCATGCAGTTCACAAGATATGGTGCTAAAGCAAGTAGTAGTTTTGGGACAGGACAAAGCTCATGTTGCTACAGATATGCAGATTTCCTATTGATCTACTGAGGAAAACAAGAGAAGTTGTAGGAGAAAGTTGAATACTCTGTTAGTATCAACCAGCATTTATACAAAATTATGAGTTACAGTTCTAAATGTACACTGTCACTTATTTCTAAACACCTGGGCTAGAGAATGGAGAGGTTTTGGTTTATATAAAGAGTAGCTTATTGACTTTGTACGTCAGTTGAAAGTCTAATAATAATCCATCTGCAGGCAAGGACAGCAGAAAAGTAAAAAAAATAAAACAGAACAAGAAAAGAAAATGTAATTGCAAATTTAACTGAAAGACTTTTTTTTATTTAACATAATCAAGTTAGACCTTCTTATCATAGCTGTCCTAAAACAATTAATATTTATTTTATATAACTTCATTTATATTTAGCTTCATTAAAATTACATCACTTGAAAAAAAGATTTATTTAAACTCATACATTTCAAAGCTTCACAAAAACAATTAAAATAAGAAAGTAAAATTGCCTCTATTAGTGGGGATCTATTTAAAAAAACATTCTTACAAACAGATCTATTGTCCATTTTAACACTCCTGTCAGTCAGTTTAATTGGTTGTCTTGTGCATATGCATATCCAAAATCTGAATATGTAAAGTTTATTGAAACTGCTGGATGAAATGTGTCAATAAATAGAGGGTAATGCAGAAGTGTATTTACTTTTTTTTAATGAAATTTAAGAAAGAATTTTAAATTTGTTTAAAAAGTTAAATCAACCAAGTTTTCTCCTATTGTTGAAAACTGACAGTCCTGTATATACATGTTATTGCAACTCATTCATTGTAGAAAGTACCTGCAAAGGGAATCCTCCTGACTTCTCAGTTGCATGTCTTCATCAAATTTGAGTTCGGAAGATTTTTCTCTTCAGAATATGAATTATAACTTGAAACCTACTCTGGATATGCTGTCCAGAAATAACAGTTGGAAAAGTCATTATACATTTTCTTATTTCATGACATAATGAAGACATAAATACTATTATAGGTGTGTCATGACATCCTATTACACCAGTTTACATACTGGTCTGCCCTCTTAGTTCAATCTGGTGTTGCCACCCTGTGACATAATTGTTAAAGCTACTGCTTACTTGGATCCTCCTCTTCCATGCAATACAGACACAATTCTATCAGCTCTATCTCCAACTCACTTTTCCTAAATCTTTCCTTCATAGCTTTCTGTCAGCTACAAATCAACACAGAGACATTTCACTTACATTCACCTCTGTATATAAAACTTCATATGAGAAAATGCCAAACATTTTTAGCACTGTGCTTGCCACCCTGGCAGGAACTCCGAGGGGATTAATAAGGTACTGTTGAAAATTTTGGGGTTTATAAATTTCCAAAACGTTATAGCAGCAGTCAGTGCCAACTTAAACTTGGGCTAAAATCTTCCTATGTCCATGTCATGGAGAAAAGACGTGGTTCAAGGGTTGCTTGCTGCATATATCACAATTATAAATAATATCATAGATACAATATATAGATGGAAAGCAATTACCCAGCTTTGGTGTTTTACTAGCTTTTAAGGTCAGTGCCAATATTTCAGATTTATCAGTCAGGGTGAGCTTTCAGTGTCTTGGCCACTGAGACAAGAAAAGATAAATTGGACCACATCAGTCTCCAAGGGACTGTAAAAAGCTGAGTGCCAGGTGTTTTATGCATACTTGTGCCACGTATGCTGTCTTTGGCAGTAGAGGACATCACCAGATGTAGACTTTGGAACAAGAAACAAATTTTGAAAGCAGAACAGCCTGTGATCTGATCTCTTGAGTTGCACACAGGGTGAGTCCCCACACTGTTGGGCAGTAGCAATGGCCACCGGTGAAAGTTAACTTTATTCTGTACTTGATACAGATCTATAGATTCTGTGTGACCATCAAAACCAGATAAAGCAATCTGAGTATTTGTATTTGCCTGTCCTGCAGTGAAGATCTTTCCTAACCCATACCTGACCTTTCCCATCCATACCCAGCCACGAGCATAGCTGCTACTTAATTAGACCAACTGCTGCAACAGAAATTTCAAAGCTGCTACACATACTGTGAATGCAACACAATGGATCTTTTGTGGAAAAAAATAATCTGTTGGAATTGTTGTTTAGAGTTTAACAGTAGCATTTCCAGCAGAAGATTTGGTTACAAAGTATAAGCAAACCAATCCCTAGAATGGCTTTACTGGTCCTACTCTCCCCGTTTTCATCTTCATTGTCCCATCTTTTCAAACCCTTGAAAATCTATTCAAAATTTCAACTGCGTTCTAAGGTCATTCCTTGTTTGATATAATGCTCTCTTTAGAAAAGATTTGGCATAGCAGAAAGTAGTTTTAATGAGTAGTTGATCATCCAGAGAAGGAAAATAAACAAAGGAATAGGACATTACTCTTTTTAGGAGAGGGGGGTGAGCTACCCATTTGAAGAGGACAGATTTGGTACTTGGCTAGCTAGTGGCTGTCAAATGATGAGGAGTCATGTATTCTCGTTTTCCCTGGTAGTGGGTGGCCTGCTGGAAAGAGGATCTGATGGGGATATAATTCATATCTACCTCAATACAGCTCAAACAACAATTGTCAGGGCATGAAGTGACCTTTCTCCTTCCTTTAGAAGTATAACTGGGTACACAAGAAGAGCTGGTAGGAAGAGCCACATGAGAAAAATGATGGAAGATGGGACTCTCTTCTCCCTTACTTTTAAGCTTCATTTAAACTGGGACCCTCTCTAAATCCTCACCTGAGGTGCACAAGAGTTACATTAATGCCATGTCTGTGCCTTGGCTTCTATCTCTTTGATCCAGATGCTGACCCAGGGCCATGTGTTTATGAAACAAGGATAGAGACAAGGACTGAGCTCTGGACAAACAATGCTGCACTGACTATGATGGTGTACAAGATAGCTGCTGTGCATTAATGACCTGATGGTGGCAAGACGAAAAAAATTTATGTTCTTCTCCTAGAGTGCAATATGTCTGTGATGTAAAATGTTCCCTGGGTTAAAGCTACAGCCTTTGGTCAGGAGCTGGTTTCTTTCAGTATACTTTAGTTCAAATGTTAATTATTTTATAGATGCAGCCACAAAAAAAACCAAATCACAATAAAGTTCTGATAGAGTATCTATTTTCAGAGACACCTTTTTTTTTTTAATCCAGAGAGAAAATATTTCACCAAATTATGCAGAAAATGCATATTTCTTAGTAATCTTACTCAGCTGAGGATTCCAAACTGGAGGAAGGAGCGACACACATTAACAAACCTAATTTCTTGTTTTTTTCCTCACCTGATTCTCAGTGTAGAAAGATCCTAATTATAGCCTTCCTTCTCCCATTTTTTTCCTGCTCCATCAGTTCACTTTCCCTTCTGGAAAGGAAAGAAAGGAACAAAGGAAATAAGGAAAAAAAAAAAGCCAAAACAAGAGATATCAGTCTTTCAAGACTGGGAAACCACTAAAGCAGATCCAAAACCTGAAATCACCGTGTCTTTGTGTGTTATGCCAGAACTGAGAACTGCACAAGCTTCCACCTTCTTCAGTAATATTTAGTTTTGAATCACAAAATATGAGTTATGCTATAAAAAATCAAGGTGAGATGAAGACTAAGTAATGGGGAGGACATTTTTTAGAGGAATGCAAAAAGGTGAATTGCATAATCTGCATTGAGATGACATTAATCTGTAAATTCTGATTTGGCACCTCATTTTATAGCATATCCCCTGAGCCCAAACAACTACTCTTTTTATGCATGGAAGTTTCAGAGCTGTCTAGTATGAGAACTTGCTGTGAGTCCTGATTTTAATAGCTTCAAAAGAACAGTGCCATTCAGATTGGCTTTTAACATGTTCTTAAATTGCTATTTTATTACTCTTGCTGACATTCCAGAGACATGAAATTACCAAATCACATTAAGAAGACAGTAGGTGGAGGGAGGAATCTAGTTAAATAACACCAGACAGGCCAAAGAAATTGACTCCTTATCTTTAACTTTCAAAGCTGTGCTTGTTTAAAAAAAGAAAATTCGGGTTAACATTTTGTAAATGAAAACAACTGAAGAATCTTTATGAAATAAGGTAATTTGTCTCTTAGTGATATACCTCATTTTTAAGCTTTTGTTTTCACCTTTGTTGGTATATTTGCATACATAAATCTCTCTCTATATATGTGTGTCATGGTTTAGAAATGGTGCTCCCAAATCATATTTTCCCACTGAAACACCCCAGACCATGTGTTTTTTCATCACTCTCCTCCACCTGTGGTGGAATGGAGAGGAGAAATGGAGGCACAAAAGGTAAAGATCATAGGCTAAGACCATTTTACTAGAAACAGCAATGAAATAAGAAAACTAAAGCTAATGCTCCTAGCAGAGCATACAGGTGGACGATTCTGGTGCGATCGCTCCCCGTGTGGAACACGGCGCTGTCTGACCACACAGTCCAGCAGTGGCCACAGCAGAAGGGTCCCTACTCCAGTCCCTCCCCTCTGCATCTCCTCAGGTGATATGGAAAAACCCAGAGAGTTGGCCATGCCCCTCCTGGCTGTTGCAAAAATTAACCCTCTCCTGGCTGCAACCAAGACATTATGCATGTCTGAAATTTATGTAGGAAAGACGGTAGCCATAAACTGATTTTACTAATGACAGAAATAGCAATGATAATGGTAATGACAGTGGTTCATTTGAACATTCTCATCATTGACATAAGTCTTCACCATCTGAATTTCATGCACATATACTCAATAAATTAAATTATACCTTTTATTTTTATAATTTACAGAAACTTCAGATGTGTAACAAAAGCAAATATGGATATTGCAATATATTATGTGAAAATAAATCATCAAGTCATGGTGGCTCAATTCTGTAAAATGACTCTCAAGTTTCTTGCTTTTAAGTCATTCCAAGAAAATCCATTACTATGTCAAACCAGATAATGAGATAGGAAAAAAAATTATAAGGCAAATTGCAGAAAATATTTACAAAATCATAGGATTGTTTTGGTTAAAAGGGACATTTTAAGTACATCTGATCCAATCCACCTGCTATGGACAGGGACATCTTTCTGCAGATCAAGTTCCACAAAGTTCCATCCAACATGACCTTGAACACTTCCAATGATGAGATATTCAAAACACCTCTGGATAGCCTGTTTTAGATGGAATTTAGTTTATATGTTTGACAACATTTTTGTGCCTTGAAGTGCAGCAAGTCACCAAGTTTTTGCTTAATCTATATATTTTCAAGATTCAGGAGGTAGTAAGTATCAGGCAAGTTCAAGGTGAGTTTTCAGTAGTATATTCTTGACAATGTGCTCTGATCAACTCCTGGATTTATGGGGCTCTCCTAGTTGTTCTAGTTGTTCAGTCAAATATACAAATCTCTGTCTTTTTAACCTCCATCAATACAAATTACAATCTTTATCATTGTAAATAGCTGTAAAGGAAAAAGTTGGTTTGAAACAGAAGTGGTTTTCACATAGAAGAGCACATGCACTGGGATAACCTCCGGCTCATCGGCTGTTACTACTCTAGAAGAATTACACTGCTCACCTCTTTTCAGCAGGTTTGTGTACCACCCTCCCCAGATAAAATCATTATTTCTTTTTAAATGCACTTTCAGTATGCTTCAAGTTTCCACAATATCCCTGAGTTAATCAATAGAAACTGCCAGTATGTTACTAAATCTGTAGTTACAATATAATGAATTTTGAATGAGAAATGATTTCTTTTAAGTGTTGCTTAGTGTTACATCCACACTGTGCAGAGGTATGTATAGTAAACACTCATCTCCAAGTTCTGGACCTTGACTTGTCTTCTCAGACTTACTGGGGTTTGTTAATGTGAATTTATTCATCTTTATTGCACATTCTATTCAAGAGAGACTTACAGTCTATGATTTTATTGAGCAAAAAGCAAGAAGGAGGGACTCATAAGATGCTGAAGAAGATATATAAAATGGATGAAATATATAAACTGATAACATAGGGCATAAAATTCTTTTTTTTTTCTCTTGCATTTCTTTCCACCTTTTTATGGTGGATTATGTAAACTTTATATAGAAGGAGAATAAAGATCATGCTGAATATCAAAAAGTCTTGTTTCCAAAGAAGTGTCTTTATTTTCTTGGGGAGAGTGAGTGTGTGTAAAGATAATATTTTATTTAGTGATGGTATAAGCTATCAAAAAAGAAAAAAAAAGATGGAAAAGTCAATTCTGTGCTGGATCCTCTCTTTGAAGTGAATGGGAGTATAGAATACTTCCTTACAGATTACATTTATACTGTTAACAAGGACAATTTCTGACTGTTTTCTACTTTATTTAACTACATATTGAGTTTAAAAATCTGTTTATAGTACTCAATTTAAAAGAGAAATTTATTCACCAATGTTTTCTTTGCTTTGTGTGACCATAAAAATGGGGCATCATGTAGTTTGTTTCCATCAAATCTTTCAATTTCTCAGGGTCTCCATATCCCAAACAACTAGAATTTATTCAGCCCAGATTGCATCTTCCAATTTTCAAGCTAAGTTATACCTGGATATAAAACACAACTACAGTTTAAATAAAACTTTAGAAATGTAGAACAAGTTCTTTGGGAGGAACAGGTGTATACAGGCAAACCTCTGTTTTTCAGTCCCATTTTAATTAATACTGGAACACAGACAGTCATGTCTCCCCAAAATAGAGCATTCAGATGCCAAATAAAATCTCAATTTTCTATAAATAACTTTTCCAGCTGTATATCTGTTCAAGAAAATATTTCAATGATAGAATAATATTTCTACAACAACAAAAAATATTTTAATCCTCATCACGTGCAAAAAGTGGCTGGACCGTTTGCATTTGGTCTTTGGAAATAAATTCAGATTTGGCCAAAAACCCTGGGGGCAAAAGATACAACCAAGTAAAATAGAGACTGTCTATAATCAAAGCTACTCTGAATTTTTTAATTAAATGCAGGTGCTGCCCTTTCTTTCACCAGTAATGAAATTGAGCAGACCTTTCTTTAGAGACTTACCCTAATGGGAAACATACTCAAAGACTCCTCAGCTGAATGTTAAAGCAAACTGGCGGGTGATCATCCACAGATTCTGTTACTTATTCTTCACTGTATTTTTGGATGATGATGATGATGTCGTGTACCAGTGTTAAAGAGGTGGCAATTAGCTGCATTCATAAACACGTGCTTGAAACCATCACACGTTGAAGTTCAGCTCTAAGAACTGCCAGAGGGCTAGAAGCTGTGCTGAGACATACTAAAATCAAATCACCATAAGCCTGAATGTGTAGAAGGGAAATATTCACTCCCTATTTATGTGTTTGGAAATGAAGAGGCAGAGCTAAGAATATCTCTTTGCTCTTAGTTTAATGGTGCAACAACGTGGTGCATCTTTGTATACTTGGGGAGTAAAAAAGCAAAAGCTACTTAAGGGCTGAAAAGATACATTAGTGGGAGGAGAGCTTAGCTGAGAAGTGAATGTTCAGCAGCAATTGGATTTCATAGCTCTTCCCTGAAGCTTTAGCTGGTGGCAGTGACAGCCTCATCAGTGACAGGAGTATGATCTGCCTAAATCACTGAGTTACCAGATGAGAGGTGGAGTGAGCATGCTGCATAGCAAGGGAGGAATGAATGGCAGATCAAGTGGGTTTTTGCAAAGACTCCAAGATGTGGGAGAGGAGGAATCAAAGCTTTACCTCACAAAAGAGTAGGGACTCACAAAAGCTGCAGTCAGCATAGGTAAATTTCCTCAATGATGGAAGCTGAAACATGGTATGTTCTGACCACTAGATGACTCTTTCTATGTCTGCAGATGTGGAAAAAATAAAGGCCTTTGTCAACAGCAGTGAAAGAGCAAGCTCTGGCAGGGCAGGTCTCTGGAAGAGCCATGCTTATCTGATAAATCCATTCCAGTGCCACAGGAGAAGTCACAAGTAATAATAGTCAAGAAAAATCTTCTGTTAAAGGACCTAGATACAGTCATCTGCCAATAAAAGCTGCTGTCCTAATAGGCTTGCTGCTTGCCTTCCACACTGGTAATACGTAGTCTTCTGCCAAATTCTGCATGAATTCTAGAGACAATCAAGTGGAGGGTGATAAAATGTTTAGGAGCTAGAGTTACTAGTTTTTGTAGGAGAAAAAGTCAACACAGAACTGTTGCAGAGAAGATGGAAAGGAAGAGAAAACCTTTTCCTGGGAAGTGAGAGGACAAGAGATGTATAGTGAAAGGATATGACAAAACCAGTTACAATAATGGAAAACTACATATAGCTAAATTTGGTGGAAATATGGAGACAGAAGATTTCTCCTTTCCAGACACCTTTAGCCAGCTCTGGTGGACTTTCAGATTCAGGGGTTATTTTCACCATATCTTTGTTCCTCTGACCCACTCTGAGTACTTCTGTTTAATTTGATTAGCCTTGAGTCAGATAACCTTCCTTTGAACAAAAGAATAAAATCTTCACAACTAGAGTGGTTAAGCACTAGAAAGGATAGTTCAGAGAAATCATGAAATCTTCCCCTTGGAGCCTCTAAAACTTTGACTAGAAAAGAATCTGAGTATGTTTGGTCTACATTTGAAGTCACCACTACTTTGAGCGGGAGGTCAGTCTGCCTGACCTCCAAAAGCCTTTTCCATTTTTCTATCTCTGCAAAAAGAGGCAGTTCATAGCAGTGACTGTGTGCTGAAAGGGAAGCACTTGAATTACACTGTATCTTTTCAACACTATTGAATCACTCCTAGAATATAATAAACTGAAGCACAAACCTGGAGTGCCTGAACTCTTTATTACCTGATTTCATATTACTATAGTCACTCCTCAAAAAAGTGGACTCATCAGTCAAACAGTGTTTACCAGTGCATAGCATGCTGTCGAGCTCTAATGGTCTTTAACTATCAGAGAAGCCATAAGGGGTAGCATTCTTATCATCACTGAGGCCCAGCGTTGGGAGAGGATGCATTGTTGAGAGGTGAATGTAGGTTTCCTCTTTATTGCTTCTCTGAATATAAACTGATGCAATCTATCATGGTTTAAATGAATAATTTCAAAATGTAGTGGCCTTTAAAATGATTTAAAGTCAATGAGCTAGTAGTGGAGTCAACTTGGCTCTCACATTTGGGTGCAATGCCTGTGGGCTGCGTGCTGCACACAAAGCTGTGTGCGTGCTGCTCCTGAGCCCCTGGTACTTCACCTGGAGTGCTGAACCAGAAACTCTCAGCAGCACAAGTCTGAAGAGCAAATACTAAGCTCTTGATTGTGTTTGTTTGCTGAAGAATTGGAAATACTAACAAAAACTGAGATCTCCTTTTTTTGTAACTGTTCTTAATTTATTTATTTTTTTAACATAGAACAAGTGCAGGACAAAAAAGCCCTTTTACCCATTCCTCAGCCGCACTGTGCTGAAACAACACACACCTCTCTGACATTTGCTTCTCTCAAAAAGTAAGAAAAGAAATGAAACTTTGTTTTGCAGCAGACAAATATAGTTCATATGGACAAAACAAAAGGTTGCACAAGCTTCTATCTCCTTGGTTCAGTTTGTATTTTTTTAAATTGTTTTGTGGGCAAATTGAGTGTAGGTTCTAGGTTTTCTTTTTTTTTTTTTTTAATTGTAACATTTCTTTGCCTCCTCCATTGGAAATAGCCAAAAATAAGACATTGCTTTCTTTCTTTTCCCCTCAATTTTTTGTGCACATATGGGCATGTGTTTGGACATGAACAAATTTATTCTTAAATGCAAAATCTTTCGCTTTTGTCTTAATTATTTTTTCTCATTTCTGTACACCCACCCCCTGCCCATCTCTTAGATGCTGCCTTTTTATTTCTCTTATTGCTTCTCTCCTATGTCTCTTAGGAATTACAAAGGACTTGATAAATTATTTAGGTCCTACTAAGTGCTTTTGATTTCCTGAATGCTTGTTCCTTAGATACTAGGAAGAGGACAAATTGATTGCAGATTTTGAGTATGTTTTAGAACTGCATCACTTTCTTGAAAGATAAAAGTTGAATGAGTTCAGTCAGTAGTTGTAATCAAATTCTAACAAAACAGAAACAATGAATAAAAGTATTTAAAAATAATAACAAGTTATAGATGGGGAGGGCAAGTGAATATTCAGTGTTGAAATGCAGACAGGAAAAGAGCATATGGAGCATGAGTCAGGGTTATTTGTAAACAAACAAAGGAAATTGTAATCTTCCTCCTGTTGTGGGAACACTTACATTTCTTTGTTTCTATTTAGATTTTTTTCCTAAGGTAGTTATAAACCTATCACTGCATTTCAGACAGACACAGGCACTTGCCTACTGTCATTGCTCTTTGGCAATAAAGTGATTCATTTTTTGTTTTGTCAAGGTCTCTGTTGTGGACTCTGATGCAGGCAAAGTGCAGAAGCTTTGGTCAATTTCTGAAAATCCCCCAACATTGCTACTGAACTGACACAGCTCTTCTGCCTGACAGTGAATCTTCAGACCCCTCTCACAGAAAGGCCATGATGACAATAACTAAATGGAAAGGTTAAATGGTTGTACTTTCATTGTCTCCAGCACTGCATTTTTCTAGTGCTTTAATTAATATTGAACATTTCTGGTAAAAAAAAATCTTCCAGAAGCTATTGCATTTTTCCATAGACAATTGCCCTGAATTACATGTACAATGTGTGCAGACATCTGTACACATCTGTACATCTGTACATCTGTTCCCTGAACTCTGATATATTCAGATAAAAATTCTTTTCCCTGATATTGCAAAAACACTCACACATTTCATTACAATAACAGATGGAAGTGTTGACTATGCTGACTTAATTCAGTGTTAGCTCTGAATCCTTTACCATTAAGCAACAATTTTAAAATACTTGTCTAATACATTTCCATTAAAATCTGAAAATTTGAAGTGCTGCATTGTTGGTTCTCAATCAATAATATCATAATTACTCTAAAATTAAAATTCTGAACACTACTAGAGGAATAATAATTTAAATTAAATAAATTATGGACAATAAAGGGTCCTTAAATTTTTAACATTCGCCACTGTATTGATAAACATCAAAGCTAGAATCAAGTATCAGCACTAGGAAATGCAAATGCAGGTTTCACTGATTGGAAATTACCATTTTTATGTACCATTTTCTGTCCATCAATAGAAGAAAGGCTATTCAAGTTTACCCTCAGCATTGCTTAGCTATCCTTCAATCTTCGTGTGCTGTTTCCCGAGAGAAAAACATATCTTTACTCACTACTGCTACTAAAAGACAAAAGTAGATCTCGTGGAATCTTCCCTCTCACACTGTTTCCTAAGGATATTTAATGCTTCTCTAGTTGTCATTGTCTGTGAGAAACACTCACACATTAATTTTAATTAAAAGTTATAGAAAGAATGGAAGCAGGAAGACTGCTTCCATATTAGAGATTTACACATTACAGATTTGCTACAGAAAGGGACTTTCTATTGGCTATAAAAAATACCTGACAATTCTCAGCACAACCCACCCTCCCTCAGCCACAGAGAAAACAGCTGGTTAAAAGGAATTTATGAAATTCATGAAGATAATTGTTCTACCCAACTACTTTAGAAGTTTTCGCAGAGGCCTAAACTCCTCCATACCAAAATAATTGAGTAAAAGAAAAAGACTCTTCACTTTAGAGGTATAGAGGACAGATCATAAGGGCTGCTCCAATATTTACTAAGCAAATGACAGTAAAACAGAAAAGGGAATGGTTAAAAAATAATTTAATCTATGAAGTCTCATGAAGAAACTTGTTCTTTGAAAACATCTCTCACCAAACAACTAAAAGACTAAGAAGAATATGATTAAAAAGTTTTAGACCAATTGAAGCAACAATAACTCCTTTAAAACATAGAAGGATAGGACTTTCTTCAAAACTATTTCAATTCCCATTCCAAATTGCTTTCTGTACTGACCTGAACTCTAGAGTTTCATTAGTATAAGAAGACCTTCAGGTTTTCTTTTTCCCAATGAACCTATTGAAATTTTCAAGATCTCCCTTTTACTTTCTCTCTAAGAGCTGATAAAAGAAATATTTTTCCCTCACCAGTACAGAAGGAAACTAAAATCAAGATACAGATCTTAAGAAACTTGACATTTTGGAATCAGAAAATACAGTGCAACAAATTATTTTATAAAGAGTTTTCTCACTACCAAATATGCTCAAGTCCCCAGTTTGTAAATATTTCATTTACTTGCTTGCATAAATGCATCAAGGAGGATCCTCATGAAAACTTTATTTCATCTGTTTCTCTCCCCCTTTTCCATTATGCTGTTTTCTGATACAGTACAAGCCTTGACCCAAAAGAACTTGATAAAATAAGAAGAAAGAAATGTATTTCATGCCATGAAGATAGACAAAAGGAGCAGGAAGAAGATATTTAAACCTATGTCTTACAAAGATCTGTGATTATTTGCATCTCTTACAAACTGCTCCTTCAAATCTGAGTATAAAAATGGTAGGTTCAACTGATGTTAACTAAATGCTTCTAAGTTATACCAGAATAAAACATGGGCTGTTGGGAATACCCCAGTACATACAGTTACCTTTGGAAGTCTGGGTGTAACAAGGAATTTGTTCCTCGTGTATGTACAGATGCTGATACCTGTGCTTAGGACCACTCAAAGGATCCAGTATATATCAGCTGACTGCAGAAGCAATATAGTTTGTCTATCAAAAGTTTGTCTATAATTATTCACAAATTTCAACCACCAGAAAATTGCCAGAAATTTATTGCCCAGAAAATAAGATGTCAGAAAATACATTTTAATTGCTAAGAAATTGAGTCATTAGAAAAGACAGCTCTTCAGGTCAGAAATTGCTTTGATGCTTAGCCTAACCCCTGTTCTCTGATAGGGTTTGGTAGAATGACAGCAAACAGCGTCATCCTTCCCCTAGGAATCTTCAAAATGCTGTTCACTTTTAAACTATTGACAGCATGGCTTAATTCATTAGAAATTCTTTCAACTTTTTATTTAAGTAATCGTTCATTGCCCTCAAGGAGTTTTAGCAAGAGTAGACCATTGATATACAGTCAGTGATTTTTATTCTGCATAGCTTCTTAATGTTAAGTATGAATTGCACCACCAGCCTCCCAATGACATGTAGCAGGAACCATGAACTTTTATTCTAATTTATTTGGCCTGCTCCTTCAGCAGCTTGAAGACTTTCTAGACCTACTTCATTAACACAGAAGTTTTACTTTCATTTGGAATTTTAAAAATTCATATCCATTTCTGTAGTTTTTTATGGTTTTATAAGGACCTGACTATCTTGGTACAAATAACTTTTTTAGGGCAATTCTTACTTTATATTTTCATTCTTTATCTTAGAACAGGCCTAGTGTGAGATGTCTCTCTTTTTTCTGTATGTTTCATAAGAACCAGACTGGCATGATTTTTTTAAAGGCTATTCTTGTTTCATACCTTTACTCTTGATCTTTGATCAGGCTCAGTATGAAATGTATTTCTTCTCTGATTCTTGTACTAATATCCATCTCTGCAATAGCCTATTTCCCATCTGCACTAAGATCTTGTCAAACAAGCCAACAGGAGTCTGCAATAGCTTCAGGCACCTTCATCTCATCCTGTCTTTCTCCATTTTTCTTTAAGCAGTAGGAGCAAATTCTCTGAAAATGAACAAATACCTTTTAAATTTGAAAATATCACCAAAGGCTAATTGAAAGAGCAGAATCTCAACAAAAAATGATTATGTATTCTCCCTTTAGATAGGAGAAGAAAATTATAAAACATTCAAGGCTACAAAGTAAGAAATACATTGGAATGCAATCAGATGTCAGAATTAAAGATAATTCCATAGTTTTTCTTCTCTTATATAACCTTAAATGTTTTGGGTCACTTAGGATAATAACTGTGCCTAATCAAAATTACAGCTGTTTTTGCAAAGAAACGTTCAAATAACTCCAAGGAGTACTCATTAAAATAATATAGTTGCCATTGTCCATAATATCTTAGACAATGTTTTATTTAGATGATGAACCACAGAAATCAGCTTTGTTATCCTTAAAACACTGTTTTCAATAAATAGACAATGCCACTTAGGTTGGTAATGAGTACAGATCACTTCAGTCATTTGCCAGGTTCCTTTTTCAATGAGGCCTGGTTTGAACAAACTTTGGTTACTATTTTGTATTGCAATGAACAAGGAGCTATAGATAAATTACTTTTACTTATTGAACAGTTGATAGTTGGAATAGTTCTCTCTGCTATACCTATATCAATAATTCACTTGATCCCTGCATCTGACTTTTCCCAGAGTCACCTTGAATGTTACATGAAATTAGTGGCAGATGCATTGATATTCCTGAGAATAATGCTGTTAAAAAATAACATTAAAATACAGACAGTTTCTCTTCCCACCACTCATCTATATTTAAATATGGATGGTCATTATCAGATGATTCCCATGGCTGATACCTGTGGAATGATTTTCTATCTTTGTTTTTGTCACTGATTCATTTCTTGCTTCACTTCATAAGTCTAAAAAGCCAAAGTAGGAAGTTACATATATTCTAAAGAGCTTGAACTCCCTTCCCCCGACACACTCTGCAATGTGCCAAATATATGTGTGGTCTCTGTAGAAAAGGAATTCAAAACTATACACAGTAGCCATAATTGCTCACAGGCTTCTAGAAAAGCATTTGACTGTTTATCTTATGCTTCTGAAGCTACTGATATTCCTGTCTGATCCCTAAAACTAACCAAGCTCAGTGCCATACTAAAGCTCTTTATCTCTAGCAGCACACTCCATTCAGAGTAAATAGCAGGGAGAAGAAATGCATTACAATGCACTGGTAATGCAGAGCCCGTTGAGGCATCAAGTTATTGTTAAGCCCAGCACTCCTCTGTGTACTGAAAAATAAGAGGGAAAAAGCATTGGTAGGTGGCTGATCTGCATCAGAAAACAGAGTTATGTGCTGAGAGGATAATGTTAGGATGAGCTAGAGATCTATGGATTTAACAGGAGTAAAGGTAGATGAAGTTCTTGGGAAGAATTTTGTTGTTATCATCTTTAACTGTTGATGCTTGCCAATTTCATATTGATTGAGAAACAATCCATTTGGAATTTTTTTGGAACTTTTAAGTAACATTGAAAAAAAAAGCTCACCCACACAAATCCAACCAAAGATCAAGCAACAAGAGACAGTATCAACTTTTTGTAAAGACTTGTTAGAATTTTACATTTCAGTATCTTGAAATGTAAAAAATAGCCCTCAATTTTTTTTATATACATCTTGGGGAAAAAAAAAAAAGCAAACAAACTTTACATTTTCATTGGTATATTTCTTATTTCATAAAAAAAAAAAGTTGAAGACTTGATTTACCAATACATATAGATATAAATTCTTCATTTCTCTGTTTTGCAACTTTAGGTTCTTGAAAAAGTCTGATTCTGTTCATTGATTACATTTTTTTTTCCTGAATGTTAGGGTGCATTAAGAATGATCAAATGCTTTTGTATAGTGATTAACAATGAATAGAGAAAGACTGAAATCAGAAGAGGAATGAAAAGATCTGTTGTTATATCCCTACTCTTCATCAAATTGGTGGGGAAGTGATATTTCATTTTTTCAAAGTGTATGTGGTATAGAAATGAATTTACTCAAAAGTGTTGAGTAAAGAAAAAAAAAAGATAAAGTTTTTCTTTCTTCTTTATTTTAATTTCTTTTTGGTGCAAAATAAGGGTTCAAGAAATAAGATTTATTTGGAAGAACTTTAAAAACAGTTATTCAGTGACAGAGAAAAGACTGTATGGAAGGAATAAGTCTAAAGAGAAAAGCTAAAGAAAAAAATTGTCTTCTTGACACTATGAAATATTGAGAAAGCCACTAGAGGGAAATGCTGTCATTTTCATATTTCAGGGCTTTCATTTAGCTTTGATGAAAATTGAATAACATACAATTTTCCCAATATTGTAAAGCATTTAACACAACTTTGCCATTTTCAAGGGACAAGTAATTTCAAAAGTCAACAAGCTTAAAGGCGATGTTTGACAGAAAGGGTAGTTCTCTAAAAGCTGACGAGTGGTCCAATGACTACACTGGTATCCTGGGATTTAGAGTTCATAGTTTTGTCAAAGACAGTCTGTCAGATCTTGGACAAGTGATTTGATTTTATGCTGCATTTCCTCATCTGTAAAACAGGAAAGTGTAGTATTCATCTCTCTCAGAGGAAACTGCAAGGATAAATATATCTATTGTCAAGAAGAAAGTTCAGGAAAAAAGTTTTCAATTAGGCATACAAAATTGCTGATTTGAAATGTCATTGAAATTCAACTGTGGAAAAAATTTTTCAGAGCTATTTAATGCAGTACCTTATCTAGCTTCAAATCATTGCAACTGCAAATAGCTATAAATAGCTACAAAAAATCTTCAGATGCCATAAAGCACTAATACAGAAATTACCAGTATCAGATTTCCACTACAAACTATACAGAGATTAAAAAAATAATCACAGAATGCTGTGATTATGTACACTGAAAATATCCAAGTGGGATTGAATAATGTGTTAACATACTAGCACATTTTGAAATAAAGAAATTACATAAAATGAAGACAGTCTTTCAGATAAAGTAAAAAAAAACCCTGCTTTAAGAGGGGGGTTTGGTTGTTTTCTGTGCACTTGTCAAATGTGTATATTTTTTACAAGTAATTAAATCCTGCAATTTTTGATAAGTTTTAAAATCGCCCTCAAAATGTTCACCATGAACTCCAGTCACCTGTTAGGTCATGGATTAAGAAGGCCTGGTGGGGTTTTGCAGAAGGAAGGTGAGGAAACTCAGCTTTCCACACCTACAGTACATACTCCAAACAGTAATGCTTTGGAAGATTACATAGAACTGTACTTGTAAAGTGATGCACTAATCAGAGATGTAACTATCAGGAAAAAAATACAGAAACAGCTACCTAGCTTGAAAGTGTTCAGCAGCCCTGCCTGTTTCCCAAGCCACATATTTGTCTTTTGTATGGCTCACACTGTTTCTATTAGAGCTAGGAGCATGCTTGCTTTTTAATCCATATCTATGTCTGGGCTCTCTTTTTGAAAGTTATTGTTAAATACCTCTGTGTGAACTTTACTGCACAGAAATGATTCTTGGCAGATTCTAGCACAAAGCAGTTTAAGATAAGGACCTGAGTTTCATGTAATTCTTAGAAGCAGGTGAGCTCTAAATATAAAATACTGGGGAGGGATAATTTAGCCTCACATAATGTTGAAACATATTCTCATAGAAGTATTCCAGAGCGATTTCTTCTTATTTCATATCTACTGCATCCATTTTTGAGGTCTTTAGTTCACCTTCAACTTGAAAGGTGTTCTGCTGCCAGCATTCAGGCATGCACATCACCTGCCCAAAAGCAAGATGGATTCACTTCTACCCTGCACCTCACTGGCAGCTTTGCCAGGAAAATGTTCTAATTGACTCTACTCTTTGTGGTCTGGATAAAGAAAACCTACCCAGTGTTTTTTCTCTTTGGTTGAATGTGACAGGGGTGGTAAGCAATAGATTTTACTCTAAAAAGTCAGGGCAGTCTTTAAACAGCATTTAAAAGAAAAATATATGTGTAAAATATTAGACCATACTTTAAGCTTAATACTGTGAAAATAAATAGTAAAGTATTGAAAATTATGCTATAATATCCTGGCTCCCCTGGTATCAATAATTAAAGTTTTTATTTCCAGTATGAAAATAGCTGTCCAGTGATTTTAAATTACAAAAATTAATGACCAAAAAAATAGGTTTCAAGACAAAAGAGAGGATTTGTAACTGGTCATGACCACTTGAGCAAGAAATATGTACAGCACTAACAATATTTTAAAAGGCCAAGAATATATGTAACATACTGCAATGAAATTTGCTTCAGCCTGATTAGGATACCTAATATGATGTAGGTCTCCAGCAAGTGCTGACAAGAAGTGATACTGTGATCTTCTCTGCTATGTCCTTTCCCTCTGGGAGCTTTTAATGTCACTCACATGGTATTATCTGCAAATGTGCCTTCAGCTCTGGCTGGAACGTAAGGCCCAGGAGCAGCTTAGCTGCAGTTCTGCAAGTTCTTTCTGCATGAAATAAAAATATATGTTATTAAACTAATTTCGAGATCAAGACTTTTTTTTTCCCTGTAAACTAGAAAAAGCATATTGCCTGTCAGCCTGTATGTGTGTAACAACTTCCTAGTAGACAGAACAGACACAATAAATATGTGCTGGGGTCCAGTGCACAGATAGGTTAACATTTGGATGGTTATTGCTGCTGTCCTGGTTCAGTGCCAGGGTTGAGTTTATACAGGGACTAAACGAGTCCTGTTGTCTGTGCTTGGTCCTCATTAACACACTAATACATCATTACCACATTGACAGGCAGTGCAGGTGTTATAGGGCAGTGACACTGTGAACCTTTCTATGGAGTGTGCATTAGTCCATTTTCATATGCCTGTTTCCCTTTTGCCTCTGAAAAAGACAGTTTGCTCTGTGGTCCATTGACTTCTTGGCTGCAGTAAACCTGCTAATGAGCTGAGTTAAAGCTCCCAAACAACTTCACAAGTGTTAGCAAGAACAGATGCTAAGTATCTGTGGCAGAGATAAAGCAATTATACAAATGGGAGTGGTGTTTTGTCTTCTAAGGCATTCTCATCCTTTGAACATACAGATTCAAGCATTCATTTACATAATGTACATATTACCTCTAAGACATAACCAGAGCATACTCAAAAGTAGAAGATGCAGTAAAGATTTTTAAAGAGATGTTATCATCTTGACAGTCCTTGTTGTTCCCTCCAATCTCTGAAAATCTAAGCTTTTTGTTTTATTGTCATGTTGGAGAAGAAAAGCAAACCAGACCTGAAATATTTTTATTGTTTCTGACATGGTTCATTTCAAGATGTCTATCTGAATTCCCAGTATGCTCCTTTGCCTTTTTTAGTATCTCCTGCTCTCTGTCCTGTGAATTGTGAATGCCATTTACGTGGCATTATAAATAGCACTATCTCATTTTTTTAAAGTGTCTGTACCTTCATGATCTGTCTTCAAACGAACTGAGAACTCATTGTTATTTGTTCTGTGTATGAGTTATCATATCTGTGTTTAATCTGCATTGTCTTGTACTTTTCCATTCCTATTCTACCACAGCACTTTCTATTACTTTCATTTAGCTCAGATGTCTAAAAACCTTTTCCTCTTTAAATTTTTCTTTTATAGAACAGGGTATTTTTCTGAGTTAATTATGGATGACAGCTGGAATCACTGAGAAAACTCTGGTGAGTTCCACAGTTTTTGTAATTTGCAGTTTCAGGTTTTTGCTTATTTGCTCTGGGTCCTTTCTTCTATGTTTGTTTGTAATTATTAAAGTTGTTTATTTTAGTTCCAATAATTGAATACCACCTCCATCCATATTTTGGTCACTTACTTACTTCAAATGATGCTTCAGCTGTCCTGCTTACTGGATAGAAATAAATGAAAGTGTGCTCTTTACAAAAAGCCACGTCATCTAACTTCAAAAGGAAGCCCTCTGCTCCATATATTATCCCTGTAATTGACAATAAATGAAACAGAGAATACCTATTTTTTTTTTTCTTGTCCGTAATTCTGTTGTTGCTGGCTTTTGGCTTTGTGTATATCTACATTCAAGCTGTGTGCCTTTTAATATTTTCCTCTTCTGTGCTGATAAACTGTGTTCATATGATAGCGATGTGTGCTGTTCTATTCTGCTGCAATCTAACACCATGTGATGACACTAACCAACCAAAAGCAGAACTTTTGACCTGTAATTTCTGTACTCACTCTTTCTTGTCCTTCTGTTCCACTCTGTCCTTTTTTTTTTTAGCTGTAAGACAGTTTCACATACATTCAAACTCATTCTTAACAGTGTTTCTTTAACTTACATTTCTTCCATCTGTTTATCACATGTGGCTCTAATTTCAGGGTTCTATGTCACATGATTCAAACCTTTTGTTTATTTTCCCTTCATGGTGTATTTTATGTTTCTGCCTTTGAATTTTCTTTTAGAAAATCCCCACGCTCTTTTTTATTTATAGATTTTTTTTTTCACCTTTTATTACTTAATATTGTCCTTAATTTTCTTACACACGACAATTATACAGGCTGGTTAATTATCATGCTAGTTGACTAATTTTGATTCAAACTGCATCCCCATCTTCTTTTACTTTAGAGACTGCATATGCCATTATCAAACTGTATTTTTCTTTCCTAGGTCCATAGATTTGCAAAACAGAAAAGAAAATTAATTTGTCCATCGCTTCCCACAACCACTGAGAGAATGGTTGGCATTGGAGAATTATCTAAAAAGCAAAAGAGGTCCATTAGGATTTTCTGACATAAAAAGGAGCAGATCAACTGTAATTAAAAGACAAGAAATAAACTGTATTTCTGGATTACTCCTAGGCAGACTGGTGTAATTTAGCATCTTCTTGAGAATAAGTGTGCATTTCCCAAAGATACCTAAGCAAGGATAGATACCCTGCTGCCAGAAGACACCACAGCTTGATTGATGGGGGAGAGGCCACCTTTTCTATCAAGATTACACTTTACTAAGGATTAGATCAGAAGACCTTTGGTTTCTATTCAGCAACATCCTCAACCTCAAATTTACTTTTGAACTTGAGAAGACACAATACTGTGCAGTTTCCTGCCTTTGAAAAGGAGATAGCACTGCTCTTCAGGAAAAATACATTTTAATGTCAGGCTCTGTTTCTATTTGAGGGCCTAAGATACTACACAGACTGAACACCCTCAGTTTAGAAAGAAAATAAGAAAAAAAGAAATCAGTATTTGATCTCATTAGTTACTTGAACTTATGTCAGTATTTGATTTTATTCCTTGGGGCTTTATTTTTCTTCCTCCCTATTTGTTTCATTGTAGGCTCAATTCACATTAACACAAATGAGAGTTGGATCCGACTTTTTGAGTTATTTTCCACCTGCTTTTTAAAGTCACAGAGGCTATTTTAGTGTCTTCCAGAGATTGAAAATCTTTAGAAGCGCAAAAGGCTTCTGTAGGGTAAAACAAATTGCACAATATCAGTTTAATTTTTTTTTAAAAATTATAATAACATTAGATAATTCAACATTATTAAAATATATTTTTCTTTTATGTTTTTGGACACATTGCACTCTAAATTAACATTTAGGAAACCAAAGCACCACTGTGAAAAGAAAGATTATCAATAGAAGCACTATTTTATACTAGAAGCACTCTGTATCAATAGAAACATTAATTTTATAGTATTATTTTGACATATAAAGGAAAGGCATAGCATTCAAAATAGATGACATAAAAAAGAGTTGTATGCATTGCAGCTCCATACTCCTAATTTTCTGCTTCAGTCTCTGTAGTCTGACAGTTTCATGAGTCTCTGTACTAATTAAAATTCCATAAATGATGTCATAAAAACCTCAGATTCTATTGTTTATATCAACTATAACTCGATCCAGATTTTGTTTTGTTTTCATGCCAAAGACCACACAAAAGCTTTTTTTTTTTTTCCTGAAGCTTCTGTTGATATAATTTCCCACTGAATAATGTCTTATCTTACCATTATAATAGTTGTTTTCTCCCTTTTGTAAGATAATTAATCATAGCATCACACTTCGGATATGCACAGTCCCCTTTTCCAGTCGTTGCTCCAGCTACTTTTTAAAAGAGTATTTCAGCATTTCTTCACCATTTCTCATTCAGCTCAACAAATATGAATTTTCATTGCTACTTGATATCCTCTATATTTTTGCATTTATGTAGAGAGCATGATGTAAAATTGCAAACAAAAACAGTAGTAGTACCTTTCCTATGTAATGAAAATTTTTCAGGGCAGGGGGTGAGGGATGCAAAAAGCAGCAGAAAGGATCTTTTCAGTCATATTGTCCTTCAAGTTGAGCTCATTCCCTCTTGTCTTGTCACTCCATGCTCTTGTAGATAGCTCTGCCCCAGTGTCCCTGCAAATTCCCTTCAGGCACTGGAAGGCCACAATTAGATTACCCCAAAGCCTTCTATGTTCCAGGCTGAACAATCCAAATTCTCACAGCCTGTCCTCATAGGAGAGGTGCTCCAGCCCTCTGATCATCTTGTTGGCCTCCTCTGGACTCCCTCCTACAGGTCCATGTCCTTCCTGTGCTGGGAATGGAGCCCAGAGCTGGATGCAGCACTGCAGGTGGGGTCTCACCAGAGCAGGGCAGAGGGGAAGAACAACAGATCGAGAAGAATGTTGGTAACTACAAAAAGAAGAGGATCAACTGCAGCATGGGGCAAATGGACTAAAAAGACAAATTAATTCAGATCTTATCCAAGCTAGTTCAATGAACCTCTGCCACCTGAAACTCATGATTTGGGATAACCTAAAAATTGAGTTCTAATCAGGAAAAGAACACTACTGTCTCTATGGTTGTATCTTTCAGTACCTTTCTGCTAGCCCAGCTAACTGCTTGCCTTTATCTATATCTTCCAGAAAAATTTAATTTAAGATATGAGCTCAGAAAGCTTTGAGTTTTACATGTGCAGCAAACTTCGAATTTCACTGGAGATCTGGTATATTGAACACACTGTTCCATGGAAACCCTAATTCCATGCATGAGACAGGAGTTTCTCATGGCAGATTTAGTCCTTAAATTGTAGCTAAATTACAAGTAATAACAAAATTCAGCAACAGAAAAGATTTCTGAAGCTAAAGGCTCCTGCAGAACTTAGGCATCAGTCCCTTAAATGGTGGAGAAATTCTGTCCCTGGGTCTGGATCAGGTCTACTGCATTTAAGGGTAGACTATTTGTCATGGACAGAGGAAATTTACTGCCAAGTCTTTAGAGGGCAGAGAAGCAAGTCAGTCTCACACTGACCTCCTCTATCTCTGGAAAATGCATCTAAATGCCATTTCCAAGCTATGTGGAAGCTTCTACTCTTACTCTCTTCTAAAAAAATTGTGCCACTGGTCTGAGTTTTTTCACTTTTTGGTGGGCTAAAAGACGAAAGACATATTTGTCATATCAAATTACTCCCTTCAAATCATTAACACTGTAAAATAGAAAAACAAATGTAAGCTTGTTTTCCTCTCCTTCCCTCATACTGCGTCTTCCCCCTTTTTTTTGTGCCCACTGTTCATTCTGAGAGATATGTAGTACCAAGAATATTATAACCCCTTCTGGCAACAGAACAGAAACATGGTTTCCATTAAACTTTATTGTTTTCTTCCTTTTTAATTTTTTTATCGATCAATACAAATCCCAAAGGACTTCAGCCTTTGATAGAAACTGTATTCAAGATAGATTGTGGGTCTAGTTCTCCCATATTTCTATTTGGCTTAGACGACTGTGTGTGTTTAGTTCTCCTGAGCATAGTTAAATTAAAATATAAGTACAATATGTGTCCGTGTAGTATTCTAAAAATGAATTTGTTTTCTTCTGTAAAAAAGTACCCTCTTTAGTTTTATGCACACAGCTTGTTTGGAAATGTTCTAAGATGCAAAGAAAAAAGGAAATACTTTTCCATTTCATTAAGAAATATATTTTTACATGAAAAATTTAATGCCTTCAAGTTAATCTTTTCAGCTATTTTACACATGTGTCTTTAGGGTGTTTTATACTGCCCTGCAGCCCAGGTCAGCCAGTGAGGTCCCATCTGTAATCAATAGAGACAGCAATATTTTGCCTCTAATGCTGTAACTTCACAATCAATTCGCAGGAGCAGCATCTCGCACTGATGCCAAGAGAAGTGTTTCTATCACCCCTCCCCTTTCACCTCCCTGCCATCTTTTCCCCCTTGGGAAAGCTTTGTATAGCTGTACAGTGAACCAAGTTGGTGAATTGATCTTGCTTAAAACTAACATAGCAAAAAATCCACTGTTTAGTTTTAACCGGAAGGTAAATGCTTGTGCTGATACTAGGGAGAGTTAGAACCCTGACAGCTTAATCTGGTTTAAACTGATTGTAAAACTACAGCATTGCATACCTGGCTTTGAAAATGGGTAATTGCCTTTGAGCATGGTCATTTTTATCCCCTATTAAAGGTGCTTGAATGACTACTTCAGCCTTTTAAGAGCTAGGCAGTTTGTCTGAAGTTCAAGGAAATTAATTCCCTCAAAGTGATTTACACAATGACAGAAAGGGTTGGCACTCCTTAATTCTCTTTATGATGCCAATGACTGTGTTGTGAGACTGAAGGAGAATACACTCATTTTAATCAACTCACCTGCATAATCTGAATTACTGTATTTACCTTTATTTCTGTATTTACCTTTATTTCTGTATTTGCTGTAAGAAAAAAAGAGAATATGGTTCAGTCACACATACTTAGCTGCATTTCAAATCTGTTGTTTACTGCCTCCAACTGTAGATTTCACTATAGATTTATCTAATTCTAATCTTTGAAAAATCTTCCCAAAACATAATTTTCACAGACCCCTTGTAAAAGTGTTATGTTGAATTACATCTGTGCTAAGTAAGGTGTAAGTCTCAAATGCTTTTCAATTTACTAGGTCAGAAATGGAGTAGCTAAACAACAGTTCAGAGGTCTAAAGAATCAAAAGCAGTTGCTTCTGCTAGAGGTCATAAAAAAGTTAGACTAGTCTTAAGCAAGAACAACAGGCCAAAAGTCCTCAGCTTAGCATGCCCCTAAGAGTTCTTACCTTAGTAATGGTAAGAGAGGATAAATAACTAAGTGTCTACATATGGCCCCAGAATGGCATTTGAAAATTGTTTTATGAACTCAGTATGACAGATCGTGTCTGTGGGTAAACATATTCTGCATTTCTTGCTCAAAGCCAAGAAAGGAACTGAGGGCTGGCTTAAATAATTTGATGTGAAGCACAGATCACAATGCAGCAAATCTCAACTCTGAATTCCTTATTGAACAAAGAAATTAGGAAATGTAGTATGAAAAGAAAAGCTTAAAAGAAGGTTTTAGGCCCATATTCAATGCAGTATATCAGAACACTGCAATATCATGTCAGTGAAAAAAATCACAAAAAAAAAAGATTAAAAAATCTAGTGATATTGTCTAAGAAGATGAAATACAAAGAAATGCTTATGAATAACATAGTACTGTTACATATTAGCAATGAGTTTTCCTCACATTTCATACACAAATTTTATCTTTCCAGTGTCATCTAAAAAAGAAAGAAATTTTCAAGTCTAACTTCCTCTTCTTTTACATCCTTTCATAGGACACAGGTCATTTGCCAGAAGCAGAACATTAATTTAATGAATCACAGGTAGCCTCAGCAATATGTAGCTTATAAAATTATTTCTGTCCTGGAATAGATAAAGAACAGAATGTCACACACTCTGATTTTGTGCTTTGTGCTTTCAAAATGTATCTTAAATCAAGCCTGGGAACAAGGTGAGAAGACCACTGAATAATAACTGATTAGGATGACATCATGCATGCCAGTCGTGGAAAAAGCACATGTAACTGTGCTGACTTCATTTTCTCTTGGCCCACGGTAATAGCTGTCAACCTGCAGAACCCCTGATAGCAGAGTGATAGGGGAAACAATAGCTGAGCATGCTGTGCTGAATACAAAATAACAGCCTTTGAAGTGAAAATGTAGATGAGGCAATGAGAAAAGAAATTTGGGTCTCAAGTGACAGAAACGTATAGGTTGTAAAAGTGGCTTTAAGAGGTTTTTCGTTTGAGATTTATAAATATACTTGTTTATTTTAGCAAAATATGAGCTGAGAAATTTGAAGAATATACAAATAGTTTAATTTCTGTAATTTAGGGAAGAAATCTTGTTCATAACAAAATATTAGAGGAAAAGAAGCTTGAGTTAGCCTTCTGATTGTTTTAGAAAACAAATTATATTATCACAGAGCAATGAATCACTTGTGTTTGAATAGCTTTGTGGGTATTCACACAACACAGGCCCCTGAAAACAGAAAATGTTGAAAGCACTGAGCCTTACATGACTGGAAAAAAAGAACTTGTGTGTTTCCTGATGTTCAGCCCGAAATCTTACTTTAAGGTTCTCTCTGAGACTTTGGAATAACCAAGAAAAGAGTGTAATTTAACTCATTTTCACAAATGTGCTGCTTAGGCAAACTCTACTGAGAACCTCTGTATTAAAATGCAAATGATGCAGTCACTGATGAAGTCCAGGGCAGTGGCAGGCGGATGCTGATGTGTTTGCAGAGATCTGAACATTCAAAGCAAGCACTAGAGATATTGATATGCATTGTGTGCTTGATATGCACACAAGCAATATCCCCAAGATTGTGCAGACCACTCATTATTGTAGCATTGCACATGCACATGCACTCCCCCCAGGCAACACCTTTTTTGTCAGATTTCTGCAGAGCACCAGAATTGGGTTCTCCTTTTCTTCAGCAGTTAAATAAGAGACCAATTGGGACCCAAACCCAGTTTGTGCTAGTTTGGTTAAGGCATTCAGTGCTTATTATGGTGGAAGCATTATGGAATCTGTCATTTCAGTATTCATCCTTCAAATATTTACACTAAAATTTAAGTTTCCCATGTTGCAGATACAGCTGTCTTTATGGGTATTAAAGCCTGCCAGCATCCACACATCACAATGTGCTAACAATCTAACTTACAGCTCATCAGTCTGGAAAATAAAAGATTATATTATTGATGAGCCTGTTTATCTATTCACGCCTCATTCCTTTGACCTTTAGGGGGAAATCTGGAACAGACTGATGTTCATGGCACCAATCTGATGTCATGCCAGCCTGCTGACCATATCATTGTTGAATCACCCAGCAAAGCTGGGAAAGTTTTATTTCAAACAGCATAAATTATAAAGATCATCACTGATTAAAGAGATTCTCTGTGCTCTCCAGCCATTTACAGTGTAGAGACAACAGGCTCAGTCACCCAGAGTGGGAAGCACAGTCATGTTGTCTGCTGGAGGACAGATTTATTGTTTTCCCTGCTAGAACCAGGAATATCTGTTCTGTTTCAGTTAGATGACCATTGCAGATCATGCAGAGGGAAGACTTAGCAGACTGTAGGGGAGCTGCAGATGTTCAGGTCCCAGCCTCTCCCAGAACAATAATCACTCAGAGGATGCAGAGTATAAAAGGCCCTCAGTGTACACAGAAAGTGCCAAAGGTAGCTGTGGCTATTGTTAATGAGTGGTAGAAGAATAATTCTCTCTGCTCTATGTGTGTGTATGTGTATTTTCATTCACAGTGATAACTTTCAATTCAATACCCTTTATAAAACCTCCACAGTGACTAATTATAAGAGAACTAGGAGCATCCACTATTAGCAGAAGTAGGATTGTTATTCAATAACCTTGTGAGGCTGCACATCCAATGACATTCTGAACCTGTGGTTATTAGATGGGGGGTCTAGTGAAGGTTATTTCAGATTGCTGCTGGCGTCTTGCTGCTGAGCTCTGTATATTCAATGCCACAGTGTCAGCAGCTTGAAATTCCCTGTCTGGATTTTACACAGTTGATAATCTTCAATTTAGAACTGTTTGCAAAGAAAGAGAATGAGAATGAAGTGTTTTCAAAATAGGAGCATTCTCTGCAACTCCGTGTCTAGGGGCAATCCTGTCAGTACATTCTCAGGCACTGCTCACCTGCAGCAATGAGTCATGTACTGAAATAAACAATTTGCTGAAACTGCTGTGATATGTACTGATGCTCATTAACAGACTGCAGACACTTGGAATTGCCTTTGTATTCAGTACATGGCTTTGTTTGAACAAAAGGTAGCACCAAGTAAACTGGTATTTAAGATTTCTACAAAGATTTCTACAGACCCAGATCGTGTCCTCCTCCTGCTCTCTGAAAGCAAGAGCACCAGTGGATTTCAGCATTACAGAAGCAGGGAGGATGTCTTTCATTTTCAAACTGTGTGGATGTTAAAGAGGGAAGAACAAACCAGCAAAATATAAAACAGACTAGTCTTTTCAAAGAGCAGTCTTCAGGGCACTGGTTTAATTCCATTCCAGAAGGTGACAAACAAAGTCAGTAAATTAATTTCCAGCCCCAACATCTGTGTTTTTGTAATAAGAGTCTTACAGTCCCAGATGATTCTTGGACAAATGACTTTGAATAGCTGTTTTCATTGGAAAGAAAAGGCAGCCCTTTCCTTCCTTACATAAAAGTTCTGCTCCATGAGCCATTAGTTATTTCCCAGTAATTTCTTTAAAATTTGTTTGTTGGAAAAACACCAGAAAAATTTAAAAATTGTTACGAGGAGCAAGTGCAGCAAATGTAACATATTTCAACCTCATTAAGGATCTGTACTTAAGAAAGAAAAGCAAGATGAGGGCAAAAAAGACAGAGACCCATTTTCTCATATAGTAGGGACCCTTTTTCACATTTATCACACATTGGGCTTTGGTACAGCACTGTTCTGAGCTGACTTGACACACGTAGAATCTGCCTTGTCCCATTGATCCAGAAATGCTTCAGTGTGATTTCAAGGAGGTTTCTTCAGTGTGTATGCTCTGAGAGATTTTCAGAATCTGCCCCTAAGTTGCTCTGTAGACAGGCAGCCTGGTTTCATTGGAAACTTGTCTCTTCAGCTTGCAAGTAGAGGTTAAGACATTCTTCAGGATTTATGTCTTTCACAGACCATTTTCACTATCTTTCCTTTCTTTAGATAGAACCAGTAATTCAGAACAATGATTCAGAGATTTTTATAATCTGATTTCACTTTTTCCTTTTAATTCAACAGTCATACCTTGATTGTGCATATAGAAACAGAATCTGGATTTCTATAAAAATTTAAGCCTGTTTTAGAATTGCCAAGCTCTTTCATGTTCCTGCTGTAAAATTATCTTTCATTAATCCTTCTTACATAGACAAAGAACTCGTCTGTAACCAGAGTTGAAAAACTGTCCTGCTTCATTCAAATCTATTAACACTCAAAATCATACTGTGATCTTGAAGCACAGATAGTGTACTGCCTCACACATGGCTCATTGCAGGGTAATGTTAATAACCTGACAGGAAAAATAAGAATATGTAAACACTAGAAATTGTATATACTAATTCACTTACCTGAGGAACCAAAGCAGCCCACTTCTGATTGCCTTCAAGGTTTTCGAGCACAACTCCAAGCCCATTCTCAAGGCTGGACTTGTTCAGTACCCACAGTGCTTGGAGAAAAAAAACTACATTTTGGCATGGAGAATGCTCAAGATTAGGAGCATGCTGATACTCAATCCTCTATTAATATAGACCAAAATAGCCCATCCTGCACTGTGAGCAGATGGAAAATAGGGAGATATACAAAATTGAGATATAAAAAATGAAGGTTTGATTTCCTGTGTTCACTATATTTATTGCCATGGGTGCAATCTATTTTACAGTATGTTGCAGAATGGAAACATAACTCCTTTTACAAAACTAAAATAATGTCCCAGGTCTCAAAGATGTGGATTCTATTCCTAATTTACAAGTGGAATCTGAGTTAGTGAATGTGTCTCTTTGTGAAGAAGTACAATACAAACCTGAATTCAGTGAGACCGTTCTGACTTTGCAAACTGCACTTGCTGCAGAAATTCAATGCTATTAGTTAGTTCTGATCAAATTAGCCTGTTTTAAAACCAGTGTGTTACTAGCCTGTTCCTTTCCAGCTGTGTCATGATGTTTGATAATCTGTTTCTATTCTTCTATTGTTCTGTAAAATGTTCCAGTCAAGAACTAATCAGTATATTTTAACTTCAACATGACAGCCTCAAAGAATGTATTTCAAATTGTTTAGTTTTACCTTATTTTTTGTTTTATTTGGATCTGTAGCAGACTTTTGCAGCTGATTGAAATAAGAGCACAATTATAAGATATCTTTTTTATTCTAATTAAACAGTTAATTGGTACTGGTGACTTTTCACACCTTCCATTTAGCATTAGTGAATAACAATATAGGAAGAAGAAGCAACAAAACCAGCATTATTTTTCCCTCGCAAAACTCTGAACCCAATTCTGCTTTAAATTTTACATGCTTATTTGATAACAGTGTTAAATCATAATTTGTTCAAAAGTCTCCAGCTCTCAGTTGGAGGCGAACTGTGTTTATAATTAGGTATTGCTGAAGGTAGAAAGTGAACATCAGACACTACCACACAAATAATTTTCAAATAGGATATGTGGAATAAAAAACAATATTGTATTTGATCATTTAGCCATGAAGCTAAATACCACTCCTGTAACTGAATTCAGAAAGCATGAAAAAAAGTGCAGCAGAAATGTGAAAAAGCAGATAAAGAATAGCACATCTGAAATTTAAGCACATCTTCCTTTGCGAAACAAGAAAAGATACCATTTGTTAACATCTCCTAATCCCTGCTAAACTAAAGCATGGTGTAAAAAAAATGGTTGTGTTTAATATGCAAAAAATGCCAGCATTAAATCATCTTTAAGTCAGCTAAAGGATATATGAAAGGTAGTCCTACAGAATAGTATAATGCAGTTTGTTTACAACTCCTGATATCAGTGAATAGAATTTGTTCTTCTAGGATGTGAAAGGAGATAATTCCTTCGGAAACATAATTTCTATCATTGTCATTTTGATTTTAAACTTAAAATGAAAATGGATGTCTGCTACTATTGTTTATAATAGAATGGAGAATGTAAAAATGTATTTTTCTCTCAATTCAATTTTTAGGCAAAACATTATGATTTTTTTCAAGATTGTAAGTACAGAAAATGGAAGAATAGTCCAAAAGAGGAAAATAATATGGTTATATCTGTCTTAATACCAAAATGTATAATATTACATCTTATCATTTA
>WBNO01028442.1:3643-17455 GCA_013400575.1 Peucedramus taeniatus
GAGGGACCCCCACAGCCTTTGAGGGGACTGAGGGACCCCCACAGCCTTTGAGGGTGGCTGAGGGACCCCAGCCTCAGAAGGGGGAGCTGAGGGACCCCCCCCATTCCTGGGTGTGCTGAGGGACCTCAGCTTCTGCAGGAGGGACTTGAGGAACCCCCAGACCCTGAGGGGGGACCCCAGCCCTTTAACAGAGGGGGCTGAGGGACCCCCCCAGTCTCTTTTCCAGAGGGAAGGAGGCAGCTGGAGTCCCCCAGATCCCTTTGGTGGGGGATAAAGGGGAGAGGAGAGAAGGGGTCCCCCTTTCCCGTGGCTTTGACAGAGCTGAGACCCCCCCAAACCCCCTTAGAGAGGGGTGACAGGGGCTCCTGGACCTTCCCAGCCCCGAGGAGGGGCTGTGGATCCAGGTTTATGGACCAACCTCTGGAGAGCTTTCCCTAGGAAACCATTCCTTTATGGGAACATCCCTTCTTAGCATTCAAAGGAATGGATCCAGGAGCGTGGTGAACGCTCGGGATGGTGTCCCTGGCTCTGCTGGGGGTGCTGGCAGAGCCTCCTGTGCCAGGCAGGAGCTGCTGGAATCCCTCAGGATTGCAGGCTGGCGGGAACTGGGTGGGCTGGGAGCCACCCGCAGCTCTGAGTCACTGCAGAATTAACTCTGCGCTTTAATTAAACGCCGAGGTGCTGCCAGCCTACTCAGCCTGAAACCTGCCAGGGGGCTGGGCCGGCCGGGCTGCGGGGTGGGGAGCATTCCATGGGCACGGGAGGAGGGAATGAGGCTCGGGATCCTCCTTGGGACTGCTCCTTCCTTCTGCAGGGCGATGTTGGTGGAAGCTGGGGGAATTCTGTGGCAAAGCTGGTTTGGCATGCAGGGTGTAGGGTTTTTTAGGATTAAAAGTGTAGGGTTTTTAGGATTAAACTGGGTGTTGGTGTGGCAGGAGAAGGTGAGCAGATCCTGGCAGTCCCGTGTTGCTGGAGGAGGTCGATGATCCCGGTCTTATCTTGGATAAATTCCTCACCATTGTTTCTAAAGTTCCTGTGAATAATTATCCATTTCTGTGGATTTTCCATAGCAAAGAGCTGTTGAAATCCTCTTTATCCCTACAGAGGTTTAAAATACATTAGGAAAGATCAAAACCATCACAGAACATCTCACAAAGATCCAGTATCCCTTGGATGGGCAGGGACACCTCCCACTGTCCCAGGCTGCTCCCAGCCCTGTCCAGCCAGGCCTTGGACACTCCCAGCGATCCAGGGGCAGCCACAGCTTCTCTGGAAATCCATCCCAGCCCCTCCCCACCCTCACAGGGAAGAATTCCTTCCCAAAATCCCCAAGCCAGATGCCAGCAGCACCTGCTGCCTTGTCAGTCCTCTGTCCATGTTGTTCCAGGCATTCCAGCTTTCCCTCCTACACCCACAGCTTGGAATTCCAAGCATTTCATTTGTTTGTCTTGAGTCATGCTGTGAAAATCTCCCACCTTGTGCTGCTTCTGCCTCTGGCCATCCCTTTCTCCCTGGGGATGGGATTGGTGCAGCCAAACCTTCCCTCCCCATTCCCATCCCCATTCCTGGGGCTTTAAGCAGGAGTTTTTCTCAGCTGGAAGTTGGAGGTGGCTTTGGATCACTCAGGCACCCCAAACTCAGCCAGCACAAAGTGTCCCTGCCCTGCTCTTGCTCGGGGAGGTTTTCCCTCTGGAAATCCAGGCTGGGTTTCCAGCAGGGACAGACTTTGGGTGGTTCTTACCCAGAAGTAAGGAAGGAACGTGGAGATCATGGAGCTGCTCCAGGAGCCCCTCTGGAGCCATGCTGGCAGAGCTGGGAATGTTCCCTGGAGAGGAGAAGGCTCCAGGGAGAGCTCAGAGCCCCTGGCAGGGCCTGAAGGGGCTCCAGGAGAGCTGGAGAGGGACTGGGGACAAGGCCTGGAGGGACAGGACACAGGGAATGGCTCCCAGTGCCAGAGGGCAGGGATGGATGGGAGATTGGGAATTGGGAATTCCTGGCTGGGATGGAATTCCCAGAGCAGCTGTGGCTGCCCCTGGATCCCTGGCAGTGCCCAAGGCCAGGCTGGAGCAGCCTGGGACAGTGGGAGGTGTCCCTGCCATGGCAGGGGTGGCACTGGATGGGCTTTAGGATCTTTTCCAATCCAAACCATTCCAGGATTTCTTGGCAGTTCTGTCCTTTAAAGTGTCTCACTGGGCCACATTCCCAAACCAGGCAGGAGAAGCTCTGAAATTCCAGAGTTCCGTGGAAATCTCTGTAAGACAAAAGGGGAACCAAAGCCTGGGGAGCTGCTGGGGCTTTTCTGGGAAGATTCTCCCAATTTCTCATATCCAGACAAGGAATTCCTGGCTGGGAGGGTGGGGAGGGGCTGGGATGGAATTCCCAGAGCAGCTGTGGCTGCCCCTGGATCCCTGGCAGTGCCCCAGGCCAGGCTGGAGCAGCCTGGGACAGTGGGAGGTGTCTCTGCCATGGCAGGGGTGGCACTGGATGGGCTTTAGGATCTTTTCCAATCCAAACCATTCCAGGATTCCTTGGCAGTTCTGTCCTTTAAAGTGTCTCACTGGGCCACATTCCCAAACCAGGCAGGAGAAGCTCTGAAATTCCAGAGTTCCGTGGAAATCTCTGTAAGACAAAAGGGGAACCAAAGCCTGGGGAGCTGCTGGGGCTTTTCTGGGAAGATTCTCCCAATTTCTCATATCCAGACAAGGAATTCCTGGCTGGGAGGGTGGGGAGGGGCTGGGATGGAATTCCCAGAGCAGCTGTGGCTGCCCCTGGATCCCTGGCAGTGCCCAAGGCTGGACAGGGCTGGGAGCAGGCTGGGATGGCAGGGGTGGCACTGGATGGGCTTTAGGATCCCTCCCAGCCCAGCCCATTCCAGGAGTCTCTGACAGAAGCTCTGAGGAACATTCCAAGTCCATCCCAGAGGAACCTCCAGGTGGATCCTGATGTTCCCACACCACTGCAGTGAATTTAGTCCCCTTTTTTCCACTCCTGCTACTTTTTGTCTGTCCCATCTCTAAACCAAAAAGTTCCCAAACACCCCTTTGTCCCAGAAGCTGGATCTTGATGTGCCCAATGCTCCAGCTCATTTGGGATTTGGGAAGTTCTTTTCTCTCCCTGTCTCTTTAACAGCTGCAGGTCAGGGCTGCTGCTGATGTTCCCTCAGAGCTCCCTTTGGAGCCTCTCCGAAATGTTTAATTAAATATTCATTTGCTAGGAACACACATGGATGGACTGCAGGGAGGAGGGGAGGGAGGAGACACACCTCAGGCTGTGGTTAGTCCTTTTCCTTTGGAAAAAAAAATGGAATTTTGCTTAGCAAGGCCACATTTCTGCTTTCCTCCCTGAGAATCACCAGGCATTGGTGTGGCCATAAAATAACCAACCCAACCCTTCTCCCCAACTGATCCCCATCCCAGTTGTGTTCTGGGAGGTGAAGCTGAGCTTTCCTCCTCATCCAGTGCTGGTGGTGATGGAAAAGGGGATGGAGGTTCCAGGGAAACACCAGGCCTGGAGTTCATGGACAGAGCAGAAATGAGGCTTCTGAGCCTTTTTTTTCTTTTAATTTGGTGGGGTTTGAGGCTTTGAACTCCAACTATGCACAAGCCAAGGGGCAGAATTCCTCTCTCAGAACCTTTTTCCCCCTCATTTTTAGTGGATTTGCAGTTTTCTTCCCTTTGCAGCTCCCAGCTGAACACTGCAAAAGCCCCGAGAATTCCGGGGCCCTCATTCCCTGAGCTGCAGATCCTGATCTGATTTCCCAGGCACAAAAGAAGCTCCTCGGTGCTGGTGTTCTTCCTGAGCATTGTTTCTGGGATTCTTTCATCCTTGCAGGATGGAAGCAGCCTGGGCAGCTTTGTTTTCTGGGATGTGCTGTCTGTGCTCCAGGCCGGGGTCCGAGCGCTCTCCAGGGACACATCAGAGGCTGCTGGAATGCAGAAACCAGGGCAAACAGATCCATCCTATTCCTTCCTTACAAATTAAGAGGGAATAAATCCCTTCCTACCTCCTGCTGGCTCCCACTGGAGCTGGGGGAGAATGATCCAAGTGCCAGGCTGGCACCTCCAGAAATCCTGGCCAAACTGTGGCAAGAGGGAAGGGTTGTGCCTTCCCAAATCCTTGTGAGCTCCTCTTGCTGCTGCAGCTCCTCCTGTGGATCTGAACCACTCCAATGCCATTTTTCCATGACTAACTCCAAGACTAATTAGAAAAGTCTCCTAAAATATAACCCAGGTCTGGCAAACTGAAATAATTTCCAGCTGTGGAGAGGGTACAATATTTGCTTGGTGTACAATCCCAATGGCACCAGGGTCATAGCCCTGGTGGCTTCTCTCCCATCCTGATCCCAGATTTTCCAGGGCAGACTGTTAACTCCAAACCCCCCAAACTGGAGCAGCTGCACCCCCAAGAGCTGATGCAGAGGTGGAGGAGCCTCTGGGTAAGTGGAATTCCAGACAGCTCAGGCTGCCTGCCTGTTCCCAGCAGGATCCTTGAAAACTCAGTGCCTGGCTGTGCTGCAGATGTTGCAGCATGTTTGGGAGATCCTGCAGGAAAACAGCCCTGGAAAGAGAGGGAATATGTGTTTTATGGGAGGGATTGGGAGAGCAGATGATCCATTGTGCACAGGAGAGCTGCAGGATGAGGCTGTGATTCCAGCCTTGTCACCCAGCAGACAGGAATTCTTTGGGATTCTGACTGGCTGTGAATCCATCCTGCTGTCAGCTCTCCCCTTACAGAAAACACGAGGATTTTTAGTTCTAGGATAGCACAAAATTCCTTTTTGCTGTCCCTTCAGGAGCGTTGAGGAGGGCAGGGCTGGAGCTGATCCCCTTGGGATGCTCCCTGTCCCTGTGGGAAGTGCAGGAACTGGAATTCCAAAATGCAGTTGGGTTTCTCTGAGCTGGCAGGGAATTCTCTGGGAATGTGGCTTTGTACATCCAGAGGGGATGTGTCCTCTGCTTCAAAGGAATTGCTCACCATTCTCATGGAATCCTGGAATGATTTGGGACCTTCAGGATCACCCCATTCCCACCCCTCCCATGGCAGGGACACCTCCCACTGTCCCAGGCTGCTCCCACCCTGTCCAGCCTGGACTTGGACACTGCCAGGGACCCAGGGGCAGCCACAGCTGCTCTGGGAATTCCATCCCAGCCAGGAATTCCTTCCCAGTATCCCATCCATCCCTGCCCTCTGGCAGTGGGCAGCCATTCAGAATTCCCTCTTTCCTGCTGCCCCCACTGGGGATCAGCCCAGGGCACGGGGGGGTTCTGGCCAGGGAATGTGGAGCTCCTCACCCACCAACAGCCCCAAACCCTTCCCTTCTCATTGTCCCCCAGCCTGTGTTTCTGTTTGGGATTGTCCTTATCCAGCTGCATCCCATTACCTCTTCCTGGCAAAACAGGGCTGGGAGGGGTTGGACACCAGCTCTGCTTCTGCTCTGGCCTCTCCGTGCCCTCAGTGCCAACATCCCCTCAGAAAAGATGGATTTGGGGTTTTTCTGAGACCTTTGCAGCACAAAACTCTGCGAGTTCTCAGCGCTGCAGGGTGGTGACGTCAGGAGCACAAGAAATGCCTTTCTCCCACCTACACCCTTTTCCTTGGAGAAAGGCTCCCTGTGCTCTGGAATTTGTTAACATTTGGGGCTGTGGGGGTGTCTGGGGGCAGATTCCTTTGTTACCCGCTCAGAAGGGAATTCCAGGATTCCCAGGGTCAGGAGGGATGCTTGCAGAGTTCCTTCTTCTGGAAAACACAACCTTTGGCCTTAAAAGCAAAGGACCTACAATTATAAATTGCAAAACAGAACATCCTGGAATGGTGTTGATGCCTCAGGTTTAGCTTTTCTATTTTTCAGATTCTGTGCTGCTTTAGTGTGCAGTTCTGAGTTTCAGATTATGGGATGGTGAGCTCTCTGCACAGAGCAGGGAGACAAAACAATTCCTTCTCTAGCTGGGCACCAAGGACAAATGATCCAAATCTCAGCCCAGGAGCACAAACAACGTGGGCTGAAGAGAGAAAAACAAGAGGATGGGAGTGCATGGGCTAAAGCTGGGATGGGACAATGAACTCCAAGGTGCAAATGGAGCAGAACTGATCCAAGGCAGAGACCCCGTGCCCAGGAGTGCATTTTGGGACCATTTTGGTTCATCTTGGGTGCAGCCCTGGCTGGGCTCTTGTGCTGCCCAAGGTGTATCCATGGAGGCCTTTTAATAAATCCCTGCTTTATTCTTTAGCTCTGTCCAGCCTCTGCTCTAGGTCAGCCTTCTCAAGGCATCAGTACCAGGAAGAGGATGAGCTCTTTCCCACTTTCTCCTTAGGTGACTCCATCAGGAAAGTGCATTCATTTAGCCATGGAAAGGGAGAGCCTTTGGCTCTGGAGGTAGGGAGAACTTTGGGAAAGAAGATATGAGAATGAGCTGAATGGACTCATCCTTGGAAGGATTTTCCAAATTCCACAGGAAAATCTTGTCCTTTGCCTGCAGCAGGAAATGCAGCTGGTCCTTGGGGACTCGCCATGAAGCGCTGATGGAATGAACACAATGATGCTTTTAGAGCAGAGATCCCAATTTCTCCATCTCCCCAAGGGCTCTCCACCATTCCAGGAGCAGGTTCCAAAGAGAAGGAATCCCAGCTTTTATCTTGTCCAGCACCAGGGAATATTTCCCAGGCTCTTTGCTGCTGCAGCTCCGTGGATCTTGCTGCTCACAGGGACCATTCCCAGTGTGGGAGCAGCTGGAGGGGCAGCACTGCCCAAATCCAAGGGATTTCACCCCAGTGATGATTTCATCCCAGCTGTCCTTATCCCACAGGAATCTTGCAGGATGCCTGGGGGTGTTTGCTCCTGCAAGGCCCAGTTGTGTAGGGGATAATGAGGCTGTTTGGTGGCAGCTCCTCTGGTGCACCTCTGGAACTGCAGCCTGGTGGAACCCTTCCACCCTTGGACAGGGACTGTGGGCATGGAGTCATGGAAAGGTTTAGGTTGGAAAATCCCTCTTGGATCATTGAGTCCAAGCATCCCCCAGCACTGCCAAGGCCACCCCTGACCGTGTCCCCAAGTGCCACATCCATATGGATGTCACATCCCACCAGGGATGGGGAACCACCACTGCCCTGGGCTGTCCCTTCCAAGGCTTCACCACCTTTTCCAGGAGGAAATTTTCCCAATTTCCACCCTGAGCCTGCCCTGGCCCAGCCTGAGGCCGTTCCCTCTCCTCCTGTCCCTGTTCCCTGGAGCAGAGCCCGACCCCCCCTGGCTGTCCCCTCCTGTCAGGAGCTCTGCAGAGCCACAAGATCCCCCTGAGCCCCCTTTGCTCCAGGCTGAGCCCCTTCCCAGCTCCCTCAGGAGTTTTCCAGCCCCTTCCCAGCTCTGTTCCCTTCCCTGGACACCCTCCAGCTCCTCAATGTCACTCTTGTCATGAGGGGCCCAGAGCTGGCTAACTGTAATTTACAGTTATTTTCTGAAATAAGGGCCTTTTTCTCCTCCTTGGGTCACACTACAGGCTGGGGGTTTGAGTAAATATAACCTTGGTGTTGAAATTCCTGTTATCTTTAGTTATAATTTTATAAATAGAAGGTCACTGTATGCATTTGAAGCAGGTGTTTCACTTTAAGAGGTGCCTGTTCAATTTTAGCACCACGTTTCATTTATTAAAAAGCTGAAATGAGATTTGGACAGTTGTGATTTTTGGCAGCTTGGGGCTTAGGGGGAAATGAAAGTCAAGTAAAATGTTGCTTTTCTTGCACACTCAGCCTGAATGGGAGCACTCATCCAAACAAACCAAAATGAACTATTCCAGTTGGAGTGAATTCCTTACAGGATTTCAGAGATAAGAGGAGGCCTTGTTCTCTCACCTTTCAGAAACAGCAGAAGGAAAACTGGAGTGTTTCTGTGTTGGGATGTTTGAGACACTCAGGAAGGGATTTTCCAGCACATGGAGGGGTATCAATAATGGGATTTATTATTGATAAATCACTGGCTTGGGCCAGGAGCAGCTGATGAGGGAATGGCCTCATCCATGGGGAAGGGATGGGCTGGAAGGGCTGGAGCTGCTGAGCAGGTCGGGTGTTCCTGAGCCTCCAGGCTGGAATGTGGACAGGCCAAGCAGCAGATTTGTCCCCGTGGTCACCCAGGCTGTGGCTGCTGGTGTGTTGTGGCAGTCAGAAAGACAGAAATCCTCGCAAACACAAAAGAGTTTAATTTACAGCCTTAGAAGGAGCCTAGATTGATGTGAAAACAGGGTACACAGACATTGAACAGAGAAATCATCAACTTAATTTTATGTTATAAACTTATATGTTATGTTACTTAGTTATAAGTAAGAAAATGCCTTAAATAAGTAAGAAACTGTATTAAATAAGATGATGAAGGGTTTTATAATAATGTAGCAATATGATTATATAGAATAAACTGAATTTAGATATTATAATAGAAACGTGTGTATACATGTAATAAAACCTCATTAGACAAAAGTATCCACATTACAGTGAAAAAAAATAAAGGTAATAAGTTAAAAAAACAAAACATACTCTATAACATCTGTCCATTAGATTAGAAAATTATATATTGGCTTACAACAAAGAACTTAAAACCATCTTAGATATGGTTTACTACTCACTGTCTTATAAATCTCATAACCTTTGAGACTGATGTTATCTAAACAATAAATCATTCTTAATCTAATCATAATCCCATCCCTTCCATTAACACAACAACAACCACATTGTGTCAGCCCTTCCCACTGGGAATTCCCAAAGCCAGAGCTCCAGCAGAGTGTCCTGAGGGATTTCCCTGTCCTGAGCAGCACCTCAGGACACACAGAGTCCTCACCTGGCAGGGAGGGGGGGACTGAAAATCCCAGGCACCTGGGGAGGGGCTGTCAGCTCTCAGGTTCTGCAATCACTTCCCTTTTTGGCCTTGCCTTATGAAATTTGCTGTATTTTTGTGTTTTTAAAGCTCTGGCTGGGCTGGAGTTTGTGCTCTCTGTGTGAAGTCAGGGTGGGAAGCTGCTCTGCCAACATTCCCTCCTCTCCAGGGCCAGGGAGGTGGCCTGGAGCTCCAGCCCCTCGTGGGATGCTCCATGCTGGAATCCAAAATGCAAGGAACTCTCAGAGCTTTGGGCCTGTCAGACAAAGTTTAGAATTAAACCCAGGATTTGATCTGAGACCTTGGAAAAGGCTCCCAAACTTAGGTGCTAGAAACGAGAATGTGGATTTGTAGTTTAAAGCAGAGACACATTAAGCTAAGTAAAGGAAAGATTAGAGTTTTAGAGCTCAAGATATAAAAATAAAAGTAGTTACAGAGGAAAACAAGGAGTTTAGAATGCAGCACTGTAGGTTTGTGTGTCATTACATGATTGTTATGACTAAGCTAAGCTATGACATGGCTAAGAAAGCTTCCACTGTAACATGGGTCTCAATATTGAAGGATATAATATTAATATCTGTTATATAATTAAGGATATAATACTTAAGGTCAAAACCATAAATATCCTGTGTTTTATTGGTCAATAAATCCTTAAAAAGTCTTTTAACTGAGGGTCTTGTGACTTTCTGAGCCATGCAGTGAAGCTGTGAGCTGAACTCACCCTTCCTGTCTACGTAGAAGATAAGAAAATAAATCCCATCCTCAAAAACAGCTCAGAGGTCCCATCTCTAATGCCTTCCAAAGCTCCCCACAGGTGAATTATCCCAGCTGCAGGGAATCCCTGGAGCTGTGCTGCTGCTGATCCCTTCTCCCTCCCTGTTGTCCCTGCTTTAGGTGGGGGACCATAAGTTCAGCGCTCACCGGATCGTGCTGGCAGCTTCCATCCCCTACTTCCACGCCATGTTCACCAACGACATGATGGAGTGCAAGCAGGATGAGATTGTCATGCAGGGCATGGATCCCAGGTAAAACCCCCAAGGGAAATCCCAGGGACCACAACTGCTCTGCCTCCTTGTGTGTGCAAGGCTCAAAGCCTGTTCTCAGTGTGAGTGATCCCACAAAACATCCTGCTGTTGGCAGAGTGCTATCCCAGCTGGAATTCAGTGCATTTTCTGCCCTTTCTCCCTGTTCCCAGTGCACTGGAGGCTCTGATCAACTTTGCCTACAACGGTCACCTGGCCATAGACCAGCAGAACGTGCAGTCCCTGCTCATGGGGGCCAGTTTCCTGCAGCTGCAGAACATCAAGGACGCTTGTTGCACCTTCCTCAGGGAGAGGTGAGGGGCTGGGGGATCCTGGGGGATTCTGAGGGGATTCCAGCTGCTCCCCAGCAAGGTTCTGTCACTTGTGACCAGCTTGGGAGGAGCAGGATGTGTCCTTCTAGCAGGATGAGGAGTGTGCATCCCAAAACTTGGCATCTGTAGAGTCATGGAACACAAAATGGGTTGAGAGGGATCTTAAAGCCCATCCAAATCCACCCCTGCCATGGCAGGGACACCTTCCACTGTCTCAGGCTGCTCCAAGCCCCATCCAGCCTGGCCTGGGGCACTGCCAGGGATCCAGGAACAGCCACAGCTGCTCTGGGAATTCCATCCCAGGGCCTTCCCCCCCTCCCACCAGGAATTCCTTCCCAATATCCCATCCATCCCTGCCCTCTGGCAGTGGGAGCCATGCCCCCTTCTCCTACCATTCTCATTCTTTTCAGAATAACTTATCACCCCTTTATGGGGACACAGTAAAAGACCTTGGCCAGCTGCAGGAATTAACACTCAGAGCAAAACTGAGGAGACATTTCCCTTTTTGAGAGCCCATCCTGGCAGGAATTGCCCTTCCTGCTGTCCTATGTGTGCTAAAGGGGAGGAACACAGTGCCTCAGCCCAGGAGCTGGACAGGAAACTGTGGCTGAGCCCTAAATTGGTCCCAGGTTTTTCAATTTCCTCCCTGGTGTTTGGCTGTGAGGCTGTTCCAGCAGCATGGTGTGGAAATGGAAAGCTGGGATACTCTTTGTCCACATTCCACATGGATTCTCAGCCCTGCCAGGGAGTCTGACATGTTCAGTGTTGCCAGCCTGGTTCTCTGCAGCTGCTCAGGGCATTCAGTGGTGTGATGTTAAACACACCCACCAAATACAGGGACTGGCCACCAAAATTCTCCCAAATCCACCAGGAGCAGCCAGGTGTCCTAAGGAAAGTCCTGGATTTGAGTGCACAGCTGCCAGTTTGGTTAATAACCAAAAATTAGTGGATTCTGGCCACCCTGGAGAGCTGGGACATGGACACCAAGCTCTCCTGCTTAAGTGGAATTGAGAATTGGGATATTTTTAGGCAGCTGTGTTGTAATCAAGCCCTTGGAGTCACCCTCATGTGACAGTTCCCCACCCAACAGCACAAGGACCTGGAGCTGCTGGAATAAATCCAGAGGAGGCCCCAGAGCTGCTGCAGGGCTGGAGCCAGGCTGGGAGAGCTGGGAATGTTCCCTGGAGAGGAGAAGGCTCCAGGGAGAGCTCAGAGCCCCTGGCAGGGCCTGAAGGGGCTCCAGGAGAGCTGGAGAGGGACTGGGGACAAGGCCTGCAGGGACAGGACACAGGGAATGGCTCCCACTGCCAGAGGGCAGGGATGGGTGGGAGATTGGGAATTGGGAATTCCTGGCTGGGAGGGTGGGGAGGGGCTGGCACAGGATTCCCAGGAAAGCTGTGGATGCTCCCAGAGCCACCTGGATCTATCCAGTGCCTCTTTGGCAGGGACAAGGGGACATTTGTGTTTCCATCCTCTGGCTCTGCCTTGGATTCACCTGGAGCTCCCTGTGCAGATCAGCTCCTGGGTGAGCTGGAATGGGCCATCACTGGAGAGGACACATCTTCCAGTGCACTGTGTGTCCTCCAAGGCTTCTGTGCTTCCCAGAATTCTGGAATGGTTTGGTTGGAAGGGACCTCAAAGCCCACGCAGTGCCACCCCCTGCCATGGGCAGGGACACCTCCCACTGTCCCAAGCTGCTCCAAGCCCTGTCCAACCTAACCTTGGACACTTCCAGAGATCCAGGAGCAGCCATCCATCTTCTCTTCCATTAAGCTGCCATTCCTGTTGCTCTCCTCCTCCCCTTTTCCAGGCTTCATCCCAAGAACTGCCTGGGTGTGCGGCAGTTTGCCGAGACCATGATGTGCACGGTGCTCTACGACGCTGCCAACAGCTTCATCCACCAGCACTTCGTGGAGGTCTCCATGTCTGAGGAGTTCCTGGCCCTGCCCTTTGAGGATGTCCTGGAGCTCGTTTCCAGGGATGAGCTCAATGTGAAGTCTGAAGAGCAGGTGGGTACCTGGTGTAGGGCTTGGCCGAGGGAAGTTTGGCCTTGAGGGGTTTCTTGCTGCTTGGGAGTGGAATGGCAATGGGAATTATCCTGTTCCTGGGCTGAGTGAGGCTGAGAGGTCCTGGCACAGTGAGGACACCCAGGGGTGCTGGACAGAGCTGTGATGGTTTCCTGGGCCTGCTCCAGACTGACTTGTTCCTAAAGAAACAGAAGGCAGGGCTTTTTTAGAATCACAGAATCACAGAGGTTGGAAAAGCCCTCAGAGGTCATCGAGTCCAACACTTCCCCCAGCACTGCCCAGTGTCCCCAAGTGCCACATCCACATGGCTTTTAAATCCCTGCAGGGATGGGGACTCCACCATGTCCTGGACAGCTGTGCCACATCTGGACAGCCCTTCCCATGAAGGAATTTTTCCAAATTCCCCCCCTAAACCTCTGCTGGGACAACATGAAGCTTTCTCCTCTCCTCCTATCCCTTGTTCCCTGGGAGAAGAGCTGGGATCCCCCCTGGCTGCACCCTCCTGTCAGGGAGTTTGTGGGAGTGAGAGGAGTTTAGGGTGTTCCCACAGCCTTGAGAATCCATCAGTGTGGGCTGACAGTGAACAGGGAAAACAGAGCCTGTCCTTGAGCCTGGAAATCTGTCCTGCTGTTCCTGAGGAGGTGACAGAGGCAGGGCAGACCTCCAGCTTCTCCTTGTAGGGTAAAAATGTTCTTCTTTAATCAGGCTTAGGGAGGGAGGGGAACCTGCCCCACATTCCAGCCACATTCCTGTGTCATACCAAGAATTCCTCACTCTGTTTTTCCCAGAGCAGGTAGGATCCAAAGAGTCCATCCTGGGGACGTGTCCCCTTGCCCTTGCACCTGCCAGCCCCACCCTTCAGAAATTCCAGTAGCACCCTGCAGAGTGGAAGAAAGTTGGTTTGGGGTTTTTAAGCCCTGTGGTGCTGTTGGAGAAGCATTTTTTGCACTGGAAAGTTTGGGAATTGTGTTGGGAGAGACTCCAGATGCCACTATGCAAGAAAGAGTTGATGGCTTTGTTCTGGCCAGTTGTAAAGGCTGCAATAACTTAACAGGGAGTCCTGTGAACCCAGGAATGTGGGTCCCAAATTCAACTGGGACCAGGGCACCAGGATCCTTTTGTAGCTGGAGTCATCCAGTGGGGCTTCAGAGAGGTCAGCCCCTTCCAGGGTCTGGGATGGAGCCTGAAGGGACCAGCTCAGCTCCAGGTATCTCCAGTGCAATTATCCAGAGAGAACAGATGGATCCCTGCCATCAAACCTGTCTCCTGGTTTCTCAGGGAGCAGCACCATTCCCAGTCTTCTTTCCCAGTTTGAATATTTCTGTCACTAAATAAACACAGTTTCGTGTTCTGTGCCACCTCCTCTGCCAAAATCCTCCTTGCAGCTCCCTCATCCCCCTGCAAACTTCTGTGCTGATTGTCCCATCCCACAGGACAGATCAGGATTGTTGGAGACAGGGAGAGAAACCTGCATGGAGCCAGACTGGGAGAGCTGGGAATGTTCCCCTGGAGAGGAGCAGCTCCAGGGAGAGCTCAGAGCCCCTGGCAGGGCCTGAAGGGGCTCCAGGAGAGCT
>WBNO01028442.1:24817-37062 GCA_013400575.1 Peucedramus taeniatus
GGACCCCCGCGGCTGCCGGGGCCGCCCGGGCAGGGTGAGCGTGGGGTGGGACCCCCAAACCCGGGGGAACGGGGGGTTCCCGGCGTGCTGAGGCCGCTCTGTCCGCAGGTGCAGCGCTGCTCGGCCCAGGTGTCCGTGTTCACCTTCCTGCCCGACGTGCCGCTGTCGATGGTGGAGTGCGGCCGGGAGCCGGTGAGGGCTCCGGGAGCGCAGCCTGGGGGTGGGACATGTGTCCCCCTCACTTCGGGGGGTTCTTTTGGCTCTGGAGTGAAACCCCCCCTTTATTTCTCCCCGCAGCAGCCCGGTGACAGCGCCCAGCCCCGCTCCCCTGGCACCAACCCAGGTCACTCATCCTCATCCTCCTCCTCCTCATCATCCTCGGGGCCCCCCCCGCGGCCTCGGTCCCCTCCCAGCGCGTCCCTGCAGGGACCGTCCCGCCGCCCCCTGTCCCCAGCAGAGCTGCAATAAAGAGATTTCGGGGTCGGACGTGTGCGTGTGTGGGGGTTCGGGGGACCCGGGGGGCACCCTCGGCGTTGGGCAACAGCGATGGGGCAACTTTGGGGTTGTGCAACCCCGCGGCACCAACCTGACACGGGACACGTGTCACCACCCGAGGGCTCCTGGCCCCCAAACCCCCCGAGCCCAGCCAAGGGGCTCCCGAGGGTGGGGACCCCGAGGGGCTCAGATGCCACCGCCCATCCATGGGGACACACGGGGACCCCCCCGTCCCGCGCGTCCCCCCAAAAGAACGGCCACTCTGCGGCTTGGGGCCGGGCGTTTCCCAAAGGGGCAGCCCCGGGGCGGGTCCCCAACCTCCCGTGGGGGATAAAAGGGGCCCGGGGGTGGCCGTGGGGACAGCGATGCCGAGCTCGTGGGTGCTGGTGCTGGCGGTGCTGGGGGGGGCCTGCGCCCTCCCCGCCCCGGCGCCCCTCTCCTACACCGAGGCGCTGGCGCAGGCCGTGGATTCCTACAACCAACAGCCCGAGGTGCAGAACGCCTTCAGGCTGCTCAGCGCGGAGCCCGAGCCCGGCCCGGTGAGTGCCCCCTACCCGGGACCCCCCACGGGTGACAGACACCCCCACCCCACTCGTGGTGCCTGATCGGGGCTGCCCAGCCCGACCCTGAGCCTGCCCCGGTGAGTGCCCCCCACTCGGGACCCCCTANATTTGTGACCATGACCCCTATTTGTGACCATGACCCCTATTTGTGACCATGACCCCTATTTGTGACCATGACCCCTATTCCCGTCCCCCCACTCGGGGTGCACAGTGCCGACCCGTGAGTGTCACCCCACTCGTGCCCCTCCATTTGTCACACCCCCCTCACGATCCCCCCTGTGACCGCTCCGCGCTGACCCTGAGCCCACGCCAGTGACTGCCACCCCACTGGTGACCCCCTCCCAGTGACACCCCAATTGCCGCCCCCTCTCGTGTCACCTCCCGCCCCTCTGGTGACCGCCACCCACCCGTGTCCCCAGGGCGTGGAGCTGAGCTCGCTGCAGAGACTCAACTTCAGCATGATGGAGACGGAGTGCGCCGCCAGCGCCCGCAGCAACCCCGACGAGTGCGACTTCAAGGAGAACGGGGTGAGCAGGAGGAGGAGGAGGAGGAGAGGGAGGAAGGGGACACGGGCCCCGCTGCCATCCCCAGGGTGACACCGCTGTCCCCGTGTCCCCGCAGGTCATCAAGGAGTGCTCGGGGCCGGTGCAGTTCCGGCAGGACTCGCCCGAGATCGACCTGCGCTGCTCCGACGCCTCCTCCGACGTGAGTGGGGGGAGCCGGGGGTGGCAGGGGAGGGTCCCAGGGTCCCTCCCCTGCCCCACAGACCCCAAAAGGGTCCCTCCCCCTGCCCTGCATCCCCAAAAGGGACACCCCGAGGGCCCCGCTCCCCCGCGATGGCTCCAGAGGAGGGTGGGGGGCTCCAGGTGTGGGGTCCCGGGTGGGAGGTTTTGGGTGCAGAGTCCCAGGGGCGGGTGTGGGGTGCAGGGCCCAGGTGGGGTGTCCTGGGTGGGGTCGGGGCTTGGGGACGTGGGTGGGGTCCCAAGTGTTGGATTTTGGCTATGGGATCCCAAGCGTCCCAGGTGTGGGGTCCCTGGTGTGGGGACATGAGTGGTGTCCCTGGTGTGGGGTCCTGGGTGGGGAACATCCCTGGTGTGGGGTCCTGGGTGGGATCCTGGGGATGGGGTCTCTGGTGTGGGGTCCTGGGTGGGGAATACCCCTGGTGTGGGGTCCTGGGTGGGATCCTGGGGATGGGGTCCCCGGTGCGGGGTCCTGGGTGGGTTTCCAGCTGCGGGGGGCCCTGGGTGGGGTCCCGGCTGTGCTCCCAAGGGGGACTCCCACACCCCCACACCCCCTGACCCCCCCATCCCTCCGGCAGCCGGTCCTGATCCAGCGTGGCCGCTTCGGGCGCTTCCTGAGGAAGATCCGGCGCTTCCGGCCCAGGATCAAGTACAGTGTGCACCTGAGAGGCTCCGTGGGGCTGGGCTGAGCAATAAAGGGGCCACTGGGAGTGGCCGTGTGGGCACCGCATCCTCCTGTCTCTGTCACACGGGGAAACTGAGGCACGGCTGGGACACGGGGCTGCTCCCCCACATCGTCCTCAAGGGGACGCGGAGTCGGGCTGGGGACAGGGATGGGCTCGCTCTGGGGAGCTCCCAGGGCCTCACCCAAAAAAGGAGCCACCATCATCACCAGGGTGTCACTGACCCCACAGAGTCATTGTCCCCGTGGTGGCATTGTCCCCGTGGTGGCATTGTCCCCATGGTGGCATTGTCCCCACTGCATCGTCCCCTCCACCCAGCAGTGATGGCAAAGGGAGGTGGGGAGGTGACACAGGGGACACTGTGAGCCCTCCAGGGAGCTGCTGGGGGGATTCAGGTCCCGAGGGGACCCCCATGATGGACCCAGTTTGGGACAGGGACATTGCAGGTGCAGATCTGGGGGGCTCAGGGACCCCCGTGCCCCAAAAGTGGCTGGAGCAGAGTCATGGCTGCAGCCCCCTGGGGGTGTCCCTCCTGTCCCCCCAATATTCCTGTGGCTCTGTACCCCACAAACACCTCTGTGGGGACCCCACAGGCTCCCGGGCACCCCCAAGGTGTCCTGGGGACAGGCAAGGACAATCCCAGGGCTCCGAGTCCCTGCAGGAGGCCGGTGCCAGGAGGAGACCCTGGTGGTGCCCGTGTTGTGCCCATTTTGGGAGAGCTGCTCCTGCTCCCCCGGGACCTTCTGTCACCAGCGCCATCCCCATCCTCGTGTCCCCCTTGTGGTGACAGTGCCAGGGAACGGGAACGGCCCAGCAGGGCCGGGTTGCTGCTGGATTTGGGAGAGGTCCCCGAGGTGGCAGCACCTGCAGGAGGGTCCCTTTGCCTCTCCACAGCCTTAGAGAGGTGGGGGGGACCCCAGATCTGCCCCACTGAGAGCCCCCCAGTCGTGACACCCCCCATTCCTGACCCCCAGGGTGTTCCCAGCTCTCACAGCTCCTTGGCTGGGCACGGGGGGATTTGGGGGTCCGGGAGCGCTCGGGGGCCCCCACTGGGGCACAGGGACACTCAGGGTGACACCGGGAGTGATGCAGGGACCTTTACTGGCAGTGAAGGGGACACAGGGAGGGGACACAGGGTGGGGACACAGCAGTGTCACCCCTCAGGGTTTGGGAGCCTTGAGGTTGAGCCTGTCCCGGATCCAGATCCGACCGCACTGGAAGAACCCCTGGAAACGCTGCTTGACCTTGCCAAAGAAATCCCGGATCTTGGACTTCCAGATCCGGCCAAACTGGGAAAACAAAGAGCGGGGTCAGGCTTTGGGGGGGGCGAGGAGGGGACCTGGGGGTCCCCCAGCAGCCGGGGGGACACGGAGCCGTTCCAGCCCCTCCTCACCGTGGCCGGGGCCTTCTCGCAGGAGAGCTCCACCGTGGGCTGCTGCCCCTCCAGGAAAACGGAGCCCTGGCACCAGGTCAGTGCCTGTGGGGCACAGAGGGGACACGGGAGAGCCCAACCCCCTCGTGCCTCAGTTTCCCCAGCGCATGGATAATCCCCAGTTCCCACGGGACGAAGCCTCACCCCGAGCCAGCGGCTCTTGCAGTTGCTGGTGGCCGTTCCCGGCGTCCGGCACGTGGTTTCCTCCAGGGTGAAGCTCAGCTCCCGCCGGCTCTGCAGGTCCGAGGGCTGGAAAAGGGACAGGATCCATCAGGGATCCACCACCCCCCACAACGGGCCCGAAACAGCTCCAAGAACCCAGCCTGGAACGGGCCAGGCTCAGCCCCTCAGGGGTCAGACCCAAAACGGGGCAGATCCATCCCGAGAAGGGCCAGGTCCAGCACTGCCCAGTCCTGGGGGGGTTCCCCTGGTTAGGGAGAGCTCAGCACTCACCCAGCCGGGCCGGGGCTGAGCCTCCCGCAGCCGCAGCACGAAGGGACTGAGGGCCCTGGCGTTGAGCAGCTCCACGGCCGCCGCCACCACGTCCCCGTAGCTCAGTGACCCCGGCGAGGCCGAGGCCGCCGTGGCTCCGTCCTGTCCCGCCGTGGATCCGCGTGGCTCCGGCGTGGTGGCTCCAGCCAGCCCCAGCAGCCCCAGCAGCAGCAGCAGCGGTGGCAGCGCTCGGCACGGCCCCATGGCGCTCCTGGATCCTGGATCCTGCTCCCCAGCGGGCCCCCGGCGCTTTTATGGGAGCTGCCATGGGCGTCCCGGGGGCTGGCACGGAGGGACGTTCACAGGGGGATGAATCTGGCCAGGAGCCCAGCCCAGCCCAGCCCAGCGGGGCCCAGGGCAGGGGGATGGGTGTGACGGTCACCTTCGGTCACCTTCGGTCACCTTCGGTCACAGGGTTCGGGGTCCCCCTGCCATGGGGGTGCCCCAAATGAGGGAATGTGTGACCAGGGGTGACAGACATGGCCTGTTGGATTAAGTTTTTTTTTGACCCAGAGATGGGGCAATTGACAGGTGTTTTAAAAACATCTGTTCCATTTTCACTCCTTATGTGAAGGGTGAGACAATACAGGTGTTATAATCCACGCTATTACTACCAAAAACCAACTATTTCCTAATTACAATACATTCTAAGCATTTCTTGGCTTATCAGCTTTTGCCACACCAATGTTGTAAATGTTTTAATCATCTAAAATTACCCTGCATGGCTCTCACTACAGTGCATCTTTCCTAGTTCTGTTTCTCCAAAGTATCCACTCTTATTTGCAAATCCATCCTTTAAAACTTGTTCTTAGTCCCATTTCTCTCTCAGCAATGTCTGTCCCATTCCATGGCGTTTCTAAGTCAGGATTTTTTTATTTCAAAGTTTACAAACAAATATGTCAGCCTTCTGCCAGGCTTTGAGAATTCCCTACAAATCCATTTCCCACCTTGGCCGTGGATGGGGATGAAAGGTCTGAGCCAGGTGAGGGTTGGGTTCCTCTCCCAGGGAACAGGGACAGGACAAGGGGAAACAGCTCCAAGCTGTGCCAGGGGAGGTTCAGGCTGGATGCTGGGAAAATTCCTTCCAAAAAAGGGTTGGCACAGCTGCCCAGGGCCATGGTGGAGTCCCATCCCTGGGGGAATTCAAAATCCCTGTGGAGGTGGCACTTGGGGACAGGGTCAGTGGTGGCCGTGGCAGTGCTGGTGATGGTCCATGCTCTTGGTCTCTGAGGATTTTTCCTCTTGATTCTCTGGGGTTTTCCAGCCCGGGGGTGATTCATGGCCTGTCCCTCTCTGCAAACAGGGGAGCAGGAAGCTCCAGGAGGACACCCAGGATCCTGCCCCGAGCGTGACCCTCGGCTCGGGCCCCCCTGGAGCCACCCAGGCGGGACCAGTGCAAAACATCCCCATAAATCACCGGGGGTGGCACCTGGAAGTCCCCAGGGAGGGAACGGTGTCACTGCCCTGCAGCAAACCCCACCTGAGCCTGGAACATTCCAGGTGCAGCCAGGTCCAGCCTTCCACGGGTGGGATCATCCTGCACCACATCCAGGCTCTCCTCCAGGGATGGGGATCCAACAAATCCCCAGGGATTGATTGGTCTCGCTGCTTCCCCTCAAGTCTTTCCCAATGCCTTCCAAACTGTCCCCCATTCCTTAAAAATTCCCTTTAAATTCTGTAATTCCTTCCAAATTCTTCCCCGTTTCTTCCCAGATTCCCTCCAAATTCTTCAATTCCTTCCTAATTTCCTCCAAAATCCTCCCAGCTCCTTCCCAACTCCTCAGTTATTCCCATTTTCCCCATGTATCCCACCTGGGATTTAAGAGCAAGAGGAAGAGTTTAACAAGAGATGTAAAATATTTAAATTTCATTTTTAGCTGCCTGTGCCAGCCTCCAAAAAGCCACAAAATCCTTGGAGGCCGTTTTGGGAATAAAAAAGGGAAAATTCAGTGAGTTTTGCTCGGGAAGCTGTGATTCCCAGGACATCTCCCACCTCTGACAGGGACAGTAAATCCCTCCCAAAACCAAACCCCGAGCCCTGAGCTGGGGAAATTCCCCGCTCATAAATCTGCCTCTGGGTTTGTTTGCCCTTCCCAGGATTGTTCTGTCCCTCCTCGTCCCGGAACAGGCGCGGGTTTGTCTTGGAGCCGTTCCCACGGCCAGGCCCCGATCCCACCCGGGCTCGGGAAGGTTCCCAGGCCGGGGCAGGGGCTGGGCCTGGCTGGGATTTAGGGTCCTTCCACCCCAGCAAGTCTGGGATGCTGGGATACTGGAGGGAGAGCATGGCTGGTCCGTCATGGAATCATCCTGGAGTGGTTGGGTTGGAATGGAGCAGAAATCCCATCCAGTGCCACCCCTGCCATGACAGGGACACCTCCCACTGTCCCAGGCTGCTCCAGCCTGGCCTGGGGCACTGCCAGGGATCCAGGGGCAGCCACAGCTGCTCTGGGAATTCCATCCCAGCCCCTCCCCACCCTCCCAGCCAGGAATTCCCAATTCCCAATCTCCCATCCATCCCTGCCCTCTGGCAGTGGGAGCCATTCCCTGTGTCCTGTCCCTCCATCCCCTGTCCCCAGTCCCTCTCCAGCTCTCCTGGAGCCCCTTCAGGCCCTGCCAGGGGCTCTGAGCTCTCCCTGGAGCCTTCTCCTCTCCAGGGGAACATTCCCAGCTCTCCCAGCCTGGCTCCAGAGGGGCTCCAGCCCTGGATCTCCCCAGCGGCCCCGGTCCCCGCCCGGTCCCCGCCCGGTCCCCGTTTCCCGCTCCGGGCCCCTCCCGTTTTCTACAGCAACGGCCCCGCCCTGGTTCCCATGGCAACCGCGCTAAGGGGGTGTGGCCACGCCGGTCAACACGCTCTGGCGCTTCCGCGTTAGGCCACACCCCCTCGTCGTCTCGCGCCTCGACCCGGAAGTGGCGCGTTCCCGCGCTCACTGGGCGCCGCCATGTTGGGAGGCCGTTCAGCATCCGGGTAGCGCGGCGGGCGCTGCGATTGGCGGAGGGCGGCACGTGACGGCCAGGTCGCACTGCGATTGGGCGGCGGTGCCGGCGATTCCGCGCGGTGCGGGTCGGGGGTCGTGGGAGGAAACCGGGGTGGGGGAAGGTGACGGGAAGCACCGGCCATCCAAGCACGCCTGGAGCCGGGACAAAGCGGCTCTCAAGACATTCCACCGGTTCTATTAGTTTTAAAGTCCTGTTTCACCGTCCGCCCTCACTGACGTGCGGGAATGTCCTTACAGGAACTGCAGAGTCATGGAATGGTTGAGACCAGCAAAGCCCTGAGGGATGCCCGAGTCCAAGCTCAGCACTGCCCTGTATCCCCAAGTGCCACATCCACAGGGCTTTTCAATCCCTCCAGCAATGGGAACTCCCCCACTGCCCTGGGCAGCTGGGCCAGGGCTGGAGAGCCCTTTCCAGGAGGAACATTCCCAATATCCCACCTGACCCTGCCCTTGAAGCCCTTCCCTCTTGTCCTGTTCCCTGGGAGCAGAGCCCGACCCCTCCTGGCTCCAACCTCCTTCCAGGGAATTGCAGGAGCCAGAAGGTGCCCCCTGAGCCTCCTCTTCTCCAGATGAGCCCCTCCAGCTCCCTGAGAAGGATTTGGGATCTGCAAGGAGAATGCTGAAAGCCCCAAAGTCAGCACCCCACAGCTGTCAGGAACATCCCAGCACCAGCCATGGCAGGAGCACCCCGAATTCAGGCATCCCAGATTGTCCCCAGGCCACCCCCAGTTCCATGGAGAACCGGGAAAGTGAACGGATCCACGGTGCTCAGTTTGCTTGGATTTGTTGGAGCTTCCTTCTGTGCCCAGAGCAGCACCTGGGCCCTGGAAGGGAACTGGAGAACATCCTAGGAATCACCTTTTCCTTGTAATGATCCAATTCCAGAGGTTCCAAAAGCTGCTGGGAATTCAGGCCAGGCTGGACTTCCCAGGAAAACGCTTCCACAGGACTGGAACTAAACCTTTCTTTGTCCTTCCCTATATCCACCCTTTCACCCAACCCAACCTGACCCTCCCTGGTACAACTCAAGGCTGTTTCCTCTCATCCTGTCCCTGTTCCCTGGGAGTGTTGGCAAACACACAACATTTAAAATTTATTTTATTTCTCTAGTCAGGCTCAGTTTGACTTTGCCTTGGCAAAGGGAATTAGAGGAATGTTTTTTCAAGGGTATTGCACCACTCTGTGAGGACTGATAAGCTTAACATCTCAACAAACTGGGAATAGCCCAAAAGACACCCAAAAAGATAACAACCAACAAAACATCAAGGAACGTCTTCCCCAGACCCCTGGGGCTGGAAAAGGCTGATAAAGAAATTAGTGAAGGCCTAATAAACATCAGAGGCAAAAAAATCCCAGTCCAATAAGTAACCAAATTCTGAGAACTCTGCAACTTGGGACCAATGAACATTGAAACAATGGATTACTATGGGTTTTGGACTGGATAAAGTTTGGGAAAAATCTAGTAAAATTCACCTGTCATGGAATTATTTTCTCTGCACACCCAGGCCATGTGTGGGTGAAATAATTTCTGTTCCACATCCCAGCCAGAAATAAGGAAATGCCTTGTCTAGCACCAAAAACATTGTTGGAGGGTTTTTGTTTTTCCCATCGTTTCGGTGGCAGGAGCACAGCCTGACCCCTGGTTGTTTTTAGAGATGGATTTATCATCCCTTCCAACCCAAACCATTCCAGGATTTGAGGATCCCATGCTCACTTTTCCTTCTTTCCTCCTTTGAGCTACACGAATCCTCCCCTTTCTCACTGCTTTTCTCCAAAGCCTCTTAATCATACCCATTTCACAGCAGGCTCCACATTCCCAGTTTTCTCTCCCCCAGTCCACCTCTGCCACGTTTCTCCTCCAGAACCCCCCAGGACTGGGGGGGGATTGAGTGTTGTGCCTCAGGGAATCCAACCCCAGTTTCCCCCAGGGAGTCAATGCTTCCTGATCTCCGTCAAGTTGTCGATCTGGATGATGATGGGCCAGATGCTCTTCCCTTGGGAGACCCCCTGGAGCTCAAACTTCTGGCACATGGAGTCCAATATGTACCTGACCGCCCTGAGCACATTCCGGAACACGTCCTGGAGCGACATCCCCTGTGGTTTCTGGGCTTCCACACATCCAAGCTCCCGCCTGGCACCAGGATGCTCCAGAGGCTTCGCTCCCTTCCCCGCCCCTGCATTCAGGATGAGGGCAGGGGATGAACCCCCAGTTCCCAAAATCCCCTTCGGGGTACATTGTGTTTCTGATGCCACCCCCTCGACGTTCCCAGCGCTACGGAGCTGGCGTGGCGCGGCCGCATCCGTCGGAGGGCAAACCCCGGAGTTCGTCCCCTGCGCGGTGCCGCCGCAGCCGGAGGAGCTTCTCCATGGAAACCCCAACCTCCAGTAGGGCTGGTAGCGCCGCAGGACCTCTCTGGCTCTCCGGACCATCCTGCCCTGGCGGCATCGCCGCCGNGCTGCTGGCAGTAGTTGTGTTCCCAGAGGCAGCAGGGCCGGGGGGCGCAGGACGTGCCCGGCTCGCTCCGGAGGCAGTAGCCGTGGTCCTTCGCTGCCGCCGCTCTCAGCTCCTCCACCCGCAGCTCCCGGGTTTCCGGGAGAAACGTCGCCTCTCCTAAGGTGTGTCCGTGGTTTTGGGCATTCCCGTGACTCCTCTCCCCAGGGCCATCCCACAGCTGTTCCCAAGGATCCAGGCTCTGCTGTTCCATCATGGAATGAAGCAGGAATGTCTCACTGTGGGTTTGGTCTTCCATGAGTCCAGGTTTATCCTCCACTTCCTCCTTCACAAGCCATGGCTGGGCTTCGCTCCCCACTCCACTGTCTGTTTTCGATGGGAATTCGCTCCTTTCCTCGTGACAGCCAAACTTCTTCTGGAAGCTCCTATCCTGGAGACACCACGTGTTCCATCCTGCTGGGAGAGAAGTGGGAAGGGGTTGGACCCTTCCTGGCTGGAGCAGGGAGAGGAACATCCCTTCTTCCCGTTCTGGGACTGCCTGGGCTCTGCATCCCAACCTCTGCCAGATGTCAGGGGAGCCCCGCAGTGGGAGAAGCCCTGGGAGTGACCCAGGGATGGGGCTGGAGCAGGAGGGAGCAGGACTCACCTGGACACGAGGTCTCCAGCCCCTGGTACCCGCTGGCTCTGGGACACCAGCCAGAGGAAGGCTCCTCCAGCCAGCTCCCGGCGTGTCCTGCAGGGAAAACAGCAGATGTCACCAGCCAGGCTGGAAATCCTGACTCTCCACAGCCATGGGAATGAAGGAAGAGCACTGTCCTTGTCCCCACCAGGAATCCTGACTTCTCCATGGCCACAGGGACGGGGCAGAGAGCCCTGACCCCATCCTGGATGCAGATTCCATCCCACAGGGTTGGGATGTTGCTGCTCACCTGGGGATGAGCAGATCCACGGCTCTTCCCCACGCTCCAGCCGGTGCAGGATGTCGGGCTTGGGGCCTGGATAACCTGGGAATGAGACAGAGGGCGTTGGACTGTCCGTGGTCATGGGAAAACCGAGGACTGAGACACCCCAGCCGTGCCTCACCGTGCATGGAAACACTTCTGGGATGTGGGAAAAGCGAGGGAGAAACCAGAGCTGCTGCCAGAGAGGGATTTATTCCTGAGAGCCCTGATAGAAGTGTGGGAAGTTCTACAGCTTCCCAGTGCCACTGACAGGCTTTCTCAGCGAGGGAATGTCTCCTGGGGTGGGGTAGGACATCCCACCACGCTCCCTGATCTTAGGGAATCATTTCCAGGGGTGTTCAAACTCAGACCCAAATCCTGCCTTTTCCAGCACTAAACTCCCTGATCAGCCCCTAGAAGGGAAAACTCCTCACGAGAAGGGTTGTTCAGCCCTGGAGGGATTGGAAAGCTGTGTGGATGAGGCACTTGGAGACATGGATTAGTGGTGGTCTGGGCAGTGCTGGGGAACAGTTGGACTTGGGCATCTCCAAAGCCTTTTCCAACCTCAGCCACTCTGGGATTCTGGGATTCAGTGCTCTGGAAGCCGCTGGGGCGGGATCTGAGGGAAGCCCTGCCTGGGGAGATTCCCAGGATTACCCAGAGAGGTCAGCAGCTCGTAGGTGTCAGACACGACGTCCTGGTACAGTTCCCGCTGCCCCGCTGCGAGCGCGTCCCACTCAGCCCGGCTCAGGAACACCGTCACGTCCTCGAAGGTCACCGGCTCCTGCGACAGGATCAGGAATCAAATCCTCCCTCAGGGATCACAGCTTCCCTCAGGGATCACACCCTCCCTCATGGATCTGATCCTCCCCCAGGGATCACACCCTCCTCAGGGATCAAGTCCTCCCTCCAGGGATCAAATCCTCCCTCAGGGATACAGCTTCCCTCACAGAACAAAACCTCCCTCAGGGATCTGATCCTCCCTCAGGGATCAAATCCTCCTCAGGCATCACAGCTCCCCTCAGGGATCAAGTCCTCCCTCACAGATCACAGCTTTCCTCAGGGATCACACTCTCCTCAGGGATCAAGTCCTCCCTCAGGATCTAATTCTCCCTCAGGAATCAGAGCTTCCCTCAGGATCTAATCCTCCCTCAGGGAGCAGAGCTTCCCTCAGGGGTCTAGCCCTCTCTCAGAGATCAAGCCCTCCTCAGGGATCACACCCTCCCTCATGGATCACACCCTCTTCAGGGATCAAATCCTCCCTCAGGGATCACCATTTCCCTCAGGGATCACACTGTCCCTCCCAACAGGAGAAGCCTTTCCCAGCCCAGAGCAGCTCCCAGGATGAGGCCATGGATGGGGCTGTCCCAGCAAGGTGTGCTCCCCACTGGGGTGGGAATCATAGATCTGGGAGAAGGACAGGCTGGAATCCAGCGCCAAACACCAGAATC
>WBNO01028442.1:40852-51858 GCA_013400575.1 Peucedramus taeniatus
CGGCCAGGCTGTGGCAGATCCCTGCGGAATTGGGGTCCGGGGCAATCCCTCGGGGCTAGCGGGGGGTCCCGAGCGGGTCCCCATTCCCTGACCCGGAATCCCCCGCAGGTGTCGGGCAGCCCCCGGCAGAAGGCGGTGCCGGGCACGGCCCCGTCGGAGCTGCGGGAGCTGCGGAGCCGCACGGAGCACGCGGAGCGGCGGCTGCTGGCCTGCGAGAACCTGCTCGGGGAGCTGGGCAGCGGCCTGGCCGCCCTGGGCACCCTCCTGCAGGGCTACGGGCAGCTGCAGCAGCGCCTGCTCAACCTGGAGAACCTCCTCAAGAACAGGAACTTCTGGATCCTGCGCCTGCCCCCCGGCTCTGCAGGGGAGACCCCCAAGGTAGCAGCGGCCGCTTCCCGGGGATCCTGACCAAGGGCTGGGGGCCGAGCTCCTGCGTGTGCCCACAGCGGGGCTGGACGTGTCCCGAATGCCAGGCGTGGTTCCAGGGCATTCCCTGTGATTCCAGGTGCCACTCACCTTCGATGATATCTCGGTGTATTTCAACGAGCTGGAGTGGGAGAGGCTGGAGCGCTGGCAGAAGGATCTGTACAGGGCCGTGATGAGGGGCAACTATGAGACCTTGGTGTCCCTGGGTAAGGCTTGGGGGGCTGGAGCTCACGGAATTATGGAGTAGCCTGGGTTTGGAAGGCTGTGAGGTAGTGAGGGCCTGGCCCATGTTGTCCACATCCCTGGAAGTGTCCAAAGCCAGGTTGGATGGGGCTTGGAGCAGTTTGGGATAGTGGAAAGTGTCCTTGATTTCCACCAGAGGGAAACGTTCCAGGCAAAGCTTTTCCCTCATTTGAGATTTTAGTTCCCAATGTTCTGCTGGTTAAGATCCTCTTTGTCTCAGCTGCATCTGTGCTTGGGGTGGATCTTGCCTTGGGGCCAAGGAAGTGTTTGCAGTAGGGATGAGGTGTTTGTGTCTCCACCAGGACTGGGACAGGGGACAAGGGTCACTGTTGGAATGTGCCAGACTAAAGACACAGCCAAATCCTAACCAACCCCCCATCCTCTGCCCCTCGACCAGACTACGCCGTGTCCAAGCCCGACATCCTGTCCCAGATGGAGAGAGACGAAGAGCTCAGTGACAAAGAGGGTCAGGACCCCCCATGGACACAGACTGGGGACAGTCAGGAGCCCCTCTGGGCAGCAGAAGAGAGGTACAAGGCAGATGAGGCTGCAGGAGATGAAACCCCCATGGAAGCTGCCCCAGGTGGGTGCCAGGAGGAGGTGGCTGTTCCTGGAGATCTCCTGTTCCTTAGGAAGGAAGTGCTCGTTTCATGGACAAAGCACCCTGGAGCACCTTGAGTCTTCATTCCAAGAGCAATAGTGGTGCTTGGTGGGATGAATCCCATGGAGAAAAGCAGTCAAAGCCTGCAGGAGGGTCTGGAGCAGTTGGAAAGGGCCCCTGTAAAACTGGGGCTTCCAGAGGCATCCCTGCCTGATGTGGAGAGACAGAAAACCTGCTGGGAAGTGAGCAGCAGCTGAGGCTGGACCTGCTCTGCTGGTCCTGGGGGAACAGCAGAGTCTGGGTAGCCTTGGGGCATGGATTTAGGGTGAGAGGGCTGGGCAGGAAGGTGGGAGGTGCTGGAAAGGGACAGACAGACCCAGACAGAGCTGGGAGCAGCAGACATGTGGGAAGAGCCGTGGCTGAGGGCTCTTTCCTGCACGATTGAGGAGCTGGGAAGGTTAAAGGCACCCCAGGAGAAACTGGGCAGGTGCTGTCCCATGGGAAAACTCACCTGGAGCCCAGGTGGGAGTTTGGGGAGAGGAAACACAGAGGGACATCTCCTTTGGGGTTCAGGTTTGTCACTCGGAGCTTCTCTCCTGTGTGGATCCTGCCACAGGGCCAAGGAGGCAGCTGTGCCTTTGGGATTGGAGGTGTTTGTGTCTCTGCCAGGGCTGGGAGAGGGGACAAGGCTCACTTTGGGAATCTGGTAGGAGAAAGGTGCAGTCAAACCCTAATAAAGCCCCTGTTCTGTGCCCTGGGAACAGACGGTGCCGAGTCCAAGCGCAGCGGCCGGACCTGCATGGAGAGGGATGAAGAGCCCAGCAACAAAAAGGGTCACGAGCCCTTATGGACACAGACTGGGGACAGCCAGAAAACCCCACAGATACAGACTGGGGACAGCCAGGAACACCCAGAGACACAGACTGGGAACAGCCAGAAATCCCCACGGACACGGAGTGGGAACAGCCAGAAAACCCCACAGACACAGACTGGGGACAGCCAGAAAACCCCACAGACAGAGACTGGGGACAGCCCAAAATCCTCCATTGTACCATATACAGGGACACCACCACTGTCACACATGCAGAACGGGAACAGCCAGAAAACCCCACAGACACAGACTGGGGACAGCCAGAAAACCCCACAGACAGAGACTGGGGACAGCCCAAAATCCTCATGGACACGGAGTGGGAACAGCCAGAAAACCCCACAGACAGAGACTGGGGACAGTCCAAAATCCTCATGGACACGAAGTGGGAACAGCCCAAAGTCTCCAAGGACACAGAATGGGAACAGTCCAAAACCCCCACAGACACAGAATGGGGACAGCCCAGAGTCACCATGGACACGGAGTGGGAACAGCCCAAGGTCCCCAAGGACACAGACTGGGGACAGTCTGAAACCCCCACAGACACAGGTTGGGAACAGCCCCAAGTCCCCACAGGCACACACTGAGGACAGCCAGACACAGACTGGGGACAGTCAGAACCCCCTCCAGACTGGTGTCCCCAACAATCAGAAGCGCCCACAGACACCAGAAGAGATGGAGCAGCAGGAAGAGGCTTCGGGAGAGGATCCCATGCCCATGGAAGCTGGCCCAGGTGAGTTCCAGGGGTGCCAGGGAGGATGTGCTTCCCCTTCCCCAGCTCTCCAGGGCTCTGGCAGCGTCCAGGGCAGAGGTGGATGGCCCTGGTGCTTGGAGAGGCATTGCCAGGGAGCCTTGGGATGTTGTCACAGGACAGTGGAAGAGGGTCTGGACATGGGAATACAGCCTGTGGGGATGGTGGGGTGAGGCTGCTCTGTGAGGTGATGGCATGTGGCACCTTGGTGTCCTTCCTCCCAGCCCTCCCTCTGCTTTTGGCCCACGTGTGGCTTCACTCCAGCTCCTCCTGACACGTTCCAGCCTTTCCATAGAATTGCTGGGGTTGGAAAAGCCCTCTGAGATCATTGTGTCCAACTGTCCCAAGGCCCCATGTCCCCATCCACACAGCTTTTAAATCCCTGCATATACAGGGACACCACCACTGCCTGTTCCAGGGCTGGACAGCCCTTTCCAGAAGGAATTTTCCTGATAGCTGATCCTCACTCCTGAGCCACAGCTTTCTCCAGCTCTTCCACACACTCCCAGCAATCCCTGGTTCATATTGCTGGAGTTGGGACCTGGGAAGTCTCCATGGCTCTTTCAAATCCCTGTTCCCTGCAAACAGAACTCCCCATCCTGATGATGAACGTGATGTCCCTGGGGGACCGTCAGCTGGGGACGGTGGCAGAGGAGGACCCGGAGATGGAGGAGGACCTGGCAGAGCCTGACACTGGTGAGTCACCCTGTGCTGGGGACACAGGGCCTGGCAGGCGGGTGGGAAGCAGCTTCCAGAGCTGATGGACCTGAAGTAGGCAGGGAAAATGAAGTTTCAGGAGTTCCTTTTATTTTTTCCTGCAACATCATGTGGGTTTAGAGGTAGGTCCCTTGTGCCACTGGTCCTGATGGCACCCACGGAGGGCTCAGCCTGGGAGCCCTCCAGGGATGGGCAGTCCATCCCTGCCCTGGCCCACTGTCCATGGCTGGATAATCCTTTTGGGGAAGGAATTTTCCCCATATCCAACCTGAGCCTTCCCTGGCCCAGCCTGAGGCCGTTCCCTCTCCACCTATCCCTGTTCTCTGGGAGCAGAGACCCCTCCCAGCTGTCCCCTCCTGGCAGGAGCAGTGCAGAGTCAGAAGGTCCCCCTGAGCCTCCTTTTCTCCAGGCTGAGCCCCTCTCCAGCTCCCTCAGCCACTCCTGGGGCTCCAGATTCTTTCCGAGCTCTGTTCCCTTACCTGGACACTCTCCAGCCCCTCAACGTCTTTCTTGTCATGAGAAGCCCAGAGCTGCCCCTGGGACCGGAGGTGCCCTGGCAGTGCCAGCACAGGGAGGGGCCCTGCTCCTGTGTCACACCAGTGCTGACACCAACACGATGTCTCTCTGTTCCAGAGGAAGCCTTATCCATGGAAGATGAAACACTGTACGAAGGGGCTTCTCCTGAGGACATCAAAGTGAAGGAAGAGGAGCCTGAGCTGCTGGAAGAGGAATCCACCCACTCTCCTGGCTCAGAGATCCAGAAGTGTCCCAAAAACGAGCTGGTGAAAGCCAAGATCAAGAAGAAGCCGAGCCGGTGCGAGACCCGCAACCTCCTGATGGGCAACTGCCGGCGCGGGTACGTGCGGGAATGGTCCCATCCCTGCACGGAGTGCGGGAAGCGCTTCCGCCTCAAGATCAACCTCATCATCCACCAGCGCAGCCACGCCAAGGAGGGGCCCTACGAGTGCCCCGTGTGCGAGATCGGCTTCAGCAACAAACGGCACCTGGACCTTCACCGCAGCATCCACGTCAAGGACAGAGCCTTCGGGGCCAAGGTCTGGGGCAACGTCCACCCCGAGCTGCGCATCCGCCCGCGCAGGGAGCTGTGCGGCGGCGGCGGCCAGGGGCTGGGCGGCGGCGGCGGCCACGCCAGGGCGGCCTGGCTGGGCCAGCCCAAGGAGGAGCCGGACAGAGAGGGCCTGTCTAGCTCCGGGATCCTGCAGCCGCCCGATTCCAAGCAGAAGTGCCCCCTCTGCAAGAAGTCCCTGTCCCGCACCACGTCGCTGCGGCGGCACCTCAAGACCCACATGAGGGACCGGCCCTACTGCTGCAGCTCCTGCAACAAGTGCTTCACCCGCAGAAGTCACCTCCTGCGCCACGAGAAGATCCACAAGCGGGCTCTGGCCGCGCTCCAGCAGGAGACCAACGCCCAGCCCTCCGCTGCTATCCCGGCATCCCTGCAGCAGCCAGCTCCCGAGGCCGAGAAGAGCCCTTCCCAAGGGAGCCCTTCCCAAGGGAATGGGAGCCCTGAGGCTGCAAAAGCGAGCCTGCCCAACGTGCTGCTGTTGGGAACACCACTGGCGCTCCCGGGCAAAGGCTCCCCGCTCCCTGACTGCATCAGGAAAGCCGTGCAGCCCGTGGTCCAGCTGGGATCGAGGGCACTGGCTTCGGAGATGACAGAGAAATGACGGATGACAGATCTGAGCTGTGCGTGTCCCTGGAGGGAAGCTGCAAGTTTGTTTGGTTTGCACCTGGGGGGACACCGGGAATGGGAATCTGCTGCGTTTTAGGAGCTTCCTGGGTTGTACAAAGAATGGGAAGCTTGGAGACCACAAGAGAGAGCAAATTGCAGAATCCTCCAGTGATCCATAATGCTTCACCATTCCACTGACTTGTTCTTGTTGGCTCATACTTGGAATTTTCCCAAGCTGCTATTCCTGGGAGATGACCAGGTGAATCCTGGTCATACAGGATCAGAGCTTTCGCATTCTTTGATGTTGGAGCTGACCTCTTGCATTCGGAAACACAACTGAAGGGGGCAGGGAGAAGGAAATGGATCTGGCAGCATTCCCAAGCAGCCCTTTGCTCCATGGACCAAGCTTCCTGACTGAGACACCAGATGGAGAGTGACATCTCTGAGATCCCACCACGTCCTGGCCACCCTTGCCACCCCCACCCTGGAGAGGAGATCAGCCAACAGCCCCTCCAGCAAGCTGGAAACACTGGAGCTTTGCACTGGAAGATCCATAGGACAAACCAAACCCCAATATTCTCTGCTGGCATATTCTGGGGTTCCCGGCAGGTCCATTAGGAAGAACACAGGCACCCTCAGGACCATCCTGCACAGGTGCAGAGTGATTTTAGGAATACTTGACGGGTCAGACAGCCCCCCTGCTGCAGCAGCACCCTGATCCTTGTGGATCCGCCTGCACGGAGCAGCCCCTCAGTTCTGCAGGAAACCCCCACTCTCCCAACCACAGCTCGTCCCCTTTTGCCCAAAATCCCCCCCTAATGAATCCTACGGGAAAACAGTTCTGCAGCTACCTCAGTCAGGGCGAGGGGGACCTGCCCAGAGGCAGCCAGTGGAAGCCAGGCCTGGCGCTGCCCTGGTGTCCCCCGGAGCCACCGGAGCAGTGTCGGTGGCCAGAGCCCCACGTGCATCCCACGTGCTGGGTGTGCACAGGGAGCACCTCCCACCCGGAGCCAGCGCCACACGGACCCAGTGGAGCAGCTGTTGGGACTCTTGTGTTTAGTTTTCCATGTTTTTTTGTTTTGTTTGATGTAATTATTTGATATCCTGAGGTCTCTGTCTCTCTCTGAGCAGTGAGCACTGGTAGGCTTTTCCCATATTTCGTTCCGAGTCTCTCCCAAGGTGTGGTGGTGCTGCTGTGGGAAGCTTTGGGAGCTGAGGGAATGCCTGTGCCACATCCAGGTGTGATCCTCAGCCACCTCCTGCTCCATGGGATGGACAGCAGCATCTGAGCTGCTCCATAGGATTACACACGACATCCCACTGCTCCTCTGGGGTGGTGTCTCACACTTCCTGCCCCTGGGATTGCAGTGTGGAGCATTCCCAACCTGCAGCAGGAGCTGGGAGGGTGCCAGTGGCAAACATGGGGCAGTTGGTGCCTTGTGGACACATGACCATGGATCTGGCAGTGAGCCAGCAGCTGGTTATCCCTGTTATCCCTGCCCAGGCAGAGATCCCAGTGTTCCCCAGTTGATCCCAGGGACGTGGCTGAGCTGGTGTGCCCGTGGCTGAATCCCCCCAGGCCAGCAGAAGGGCCAGCAGCCCCAGCCTGGCATTTCTAAATCTGCTGTGACTGGGAGCAGCGTTTCCTGCGACATTCCCGATCCCTTTCTCAGGCTGTGGAATCAATAAAGTACTTGTCTCTATGTCTGGCTGCTTTGTGGCACAGAACTGGGATCAGCCAGGACAGCTGGCAGCAGGAGGGTTTTGGGAGTCACTGCCAGCAGCTCCAGAGCCCCCAGGCCACTGGGAGAGTTGTGGAATCCCAGCCAGGAAGGACAAGGGTGAGGGAAGGAGGGAAGGGCAAGGAATGCAGTGGCCCTGGCCACTATGGGTGGGACATGTCCCTCAGCACTGCCAGGGAGTCCCGCGGTGCCCAGATCCTATTGAGAATCCTGTGGGGGATTCCTGTGGGACTGCTCCACATTCATATCACACTTTCCCAGCAGGTAGCTCTGCATTCCTCCCCTGATGGCCTCATCCTGTTGAGCCAGGGATGTCACCCCCCAGCTGCCCCAGAGCACAACAGGAGACCAGTCAACTCAGTCTTTTATCTGATTCCCAGCCCCCACAGCCGTTTCAGGGCTATCAACCGCCCCCAGGCCACTGACCACTCCCAGTCCCCCATCCCTGCACAGTGGTGGTGTTCAAACGACCCGAGTTCCACCATGAGATCTGACAGAGCCACTCCTCTGCTGAATCCACTGAATCCATGGGGCACCGCCCGGCTCAGCTCCAGCCACTCGCCCTCCTCTGCTGCCTCGGGGCCAGTCCCATCCCACCCTGAGCCCTTCCCTGCCGAACAGCACAGCAGGCTCCTTCCTCCTGCTCCTCCTCCTGAGACCCAGGCGGTGCCACAACTCCCACAGCATCGTGCACAAAGGTGCTGCCACAAGTCCCAGCTGCCCGCTGTGTCCCACGCTGAAGAACCACTGTCCCTTCCCTCCTCCAGCCCTCTGGCTACCGATTATCCTGGCTCAGAGCCTCGCAGGGCTCCAGCTCCGGCTCGTGTCCCGGCAAGCTGCCGGCCGGAGAGGCGGCCACGGCGTGCACCTTCTGGTGATGGTTCAGCGACTGCCGGTGCCGGAAGCTCTTGGTGCAGCCGTGGCACTGGAAGGGCCGCTGCTGGGTGTGCCGGCGCTGATGCTCCTCCAGCGAGGCTTTCTGGGGGAAGCTCTCGGCGCACTCGATGCAGCGGTAGAGCCGCTCCCCGGCGGCGCCACCCCGTGCCGCCCGGCCCGGCCACGCGCTGCGGANGGTGTGGATCCGGTAGTGCTTGTTGAGGTTGGACTTCTCGTTGAAGCTCTTGCCGCAGGCCGGGCACTGGAAGGGCCGCTCGCCCGTGTGCAGGCGCTGGTGCCGCAGCAGCGCGGCGTGGTGGGCCAAGCTCTTCCCGCAGGACGTGCAGATGAAGGAGCCGTTGCTCTTCCTCGCCCGGCTCTGCTGCCGCGCCAGGAGGTTCCGCGTCAGCCGCACGCTCTTCCAGCCCGGCGGCAGCGCCCGGGGATCGTCCTGGGGACTCTGCTGCTCCCAGCCGGGCTGCGGCGACGCCACCTCGGCCGTGGGGTCTTCTCCCAGCGGCATCCCCTGGGCAAGCGCGAACGGCTGCTCCGTGCCCGCGCCCAGCGCGTGCTCCGTGGGGAAGGGCAGGCCCGGGGCAGGGTGAGCCTCCACCGGCACCACCACCGGCTTGAATTCCCCCAGGCAGAATTCCCCCAAGCCCTCTCCGGCCGCCTTCGGCCCGGCCACACCGTGGCTCTCCCAGGAAACCGGCTGCTCCTGGCTGAGGGGAACCTCCTCGTCCAGCCTGACCGCGGGCGCCATCGGCAGTGCCAGGAGCTCGGCTCCGTCCTCCTGCGGCTGCTGCTCTTCTGTCTTGATCACGACCATGTCACCTGTGGAGAGAGCACAGTTCATTCCCAGGAAGAAAAGTCCTCCCGTGCTTGCAGCTCCAGAGTGGGAGCGGGAGAAGAGGTGAGAGGCAAAGAACGAAAGGGAGCAGGAAGGGATTCCCAGGAGATGAGGTGAAGGGGGGTTGTCCGGGCAGCTCGTTGGACCTCAGGGACATCATGGAATCATGGAATTAGTGAGGTTTGCAAAGCCCTTCAAGATCATCAAGTCCAGTCATCAACCAAGCACTGCCAAGACCACCACTGTCCCGTGTCCCCAGCTGCCACATCCACACAGCTTTTAAATCCTTCCAGGAGTGGTGACTTCACTGCCCTGGTCATGCTGGACTCAATGACACTACGGACTGACAATACAATCCTCTCAAAAAAACCAAACCAGTGGGAGCGTGAAGGTAAAGCTGAGGTGCCGAGTCCTCCATCCTGGAAAGAACTTCATCAGGAATGGCAGAGTTTAAGTGGGTGAATCCAGGGAAAAGGATCAAAGCAAAGCCTTCCCAAAGCAGGAGGGAGCATCCACCCACAGGTACCCATCTCCAGAGCCACCCTCACTGAGCCTTGCCCCAGGTTTTCCCATTTTCCATCCTTAAGAACTCTGCCCAGTCTGGGCAGGCTGTTAGTGCCCATCCCCAGCCCCCCTTGCTGTCACTCACTGTCACCAAGCTGTGCTGGCACCATTCCCTTCTCCAGCAGCCCAGGGCTCCCTGGATCCCCCCTGTCCTCGGCTGGTGTCAGCAGTGCAGGTTTGGAACCAGCATCCTCAGACCCTGGGAAGGAGGGAGGGGAAAATGGGATGAACTGCTGACAGTGGGGACCAGCCAAAGCAAAGTCCTGGAATTCCAGGATCACACAGGCCACTGGCAGCCAAACCAGGCACGTGATTTTTGCTTATCCCAGAAGTGCCTGATGGACGCTCAAGCTCTAAAATTTCAGCCCAAAATTAATGAGTACTAAAATGTAAGACTCTCTGTAGCAAATCCCTGCAGGTGATCCATGTACAGCCCATATCCCAAGAAAAAACAGTGCAGGAATACTGGCTGCAGGACACGTCACCTGGAATCCCCCCCTGGTCCATGTGGGGAGGGTTTAGAAGCTGCATCAGCCCAGGGATGATGATGCTTCTGACATGATGTGAGTGATCCTCACCGAGAGGGACCATGGCCTCGTAACTCCCCTTCCTGGCGATCCCACGGAGCTCCCGGCTGTCCACGCTCCCCAGCTCCTGCTCTGGCAGAGCAGCCTCCTCACCCTCGCCCGCCGCCGGCACCTGGAAGTACAGGAGGCTCCACCTGGGGGTCCCCACTGAGCCCCTCCCCGAGACCCTGGGGGTCCAGAGCTCCTAAGGACAGAGCCATGGCAGGGGGGACATCCCCAGACATCCCAGCAAGGCTCAGCCGTTCCTCCCCAGACCAGGGGCAGATTCCCAGGATCCATCCTGGCAGCCAGGTGAGCAGTGACATCTCAGGTGGGAGCAGGACAGGTGGCACCATCCCACATCACCCCAGGAGGGCCCTGAAATATGACTGAAACTCTTGGGGTGGGTGTTCTGCTCCCTCTCTTCCCTGGGGACAGGGACAAGCACCAGACAAGCCGTGTCCATCTGGCTCCCTGCAGCTCCTGAGAGCCAACAGCACTTCCCATGGCCACATGGTCACCTGGGGCACCTTCCCATTGCTTTGGGCACATCTCTGTCACCTGTGGCCTGTCCCTGTCACGCTGGGCACATCCCTCAGAGCTGGGACACATCCCTGTATTTCTTTGGCACATTCCCATTAGCTGGTGCTTGTCCCCATTTGTCACCATTTGTTCCTGTTATCTGGGGCCTGTCCACATCAGCTGGGGCTTGTCCCCATTACCTACACCCCACTCCTGTCGCTGAGGGCACATCCCTGTTCCCCGGAACTCATCCTCATTACCATGGGCCCATTCCTGCCACCATGGGCTCATCCCCATCCCGCTAGCCACAGCTTGTCCCTGTCACCGCCGGCATGTCCCCGTCCCCATTGCTCAGAGCTTGTCCCCGTCCCCGTGGCCTCAGCCCGATCCCCATTCCCCGGTTCCCGTCCCTTTCCTCATTCCCCGGGGCTGGTTCCCGTCCCCCGGCTCGCATCCCCGTCCCCCGGGCCCATCCTGTCCCTGTGCGGGCCCGTCCCGGTTCCCTGGGCCCCGACCCCGTCGCGGTTACCTGTGTCCGCTCGCGGCCGGTGCCGGTGCCGGTGCCGGTGCCGGTGCCGGTGCCGGTG
>WBNO01028442.1:58993-82538 GCA_013400575.1 Peucedramus taeniatus
GTTGTTTGACTGGTTCATCACTGGCCTGGGTGAAGGGGTTGCTGAGGGATGAAAGGTGAGAGGAGTGGCTGATCCCCCCGAGGGCTGTGTCGCCCTTCAGAGGGACCTCAGCAGGTTGGAGAGATGGGCAGAGAGGCTGTGTCGCCCTTCAGAGGGACCTCAGCAGGTTGGAGAGATGGGCAGAGAGAAAACTTCTGGAATTCAACAAGGGCAAGCACAGGTGCTGCAGTTGGGGAGGAACAACCTCAGGTACCTGCACAGGCTGGGGGGGACCTGCTGGAGCAGCCCCGTGGGGAAGGAACCGTGGGACCTCGGTGACAATGAGCTGTCCTCGAGCCAACAGAGTGTGCTGGGAAAAAGAGGCCAAATGGGATCCTGGGGTGCATCGGGAAGAGCATTCCCAGCAGGTCAGGGGTGATCCTGCTCCTGTGCCCAGCCCTGGAGGCACCTCTGGGTGCTGTGTCCAGCTCTGGATCCTCAGCACAGCCAGGACACAAGCTCCTGGAGCTGAGCAAGGGCCTGGAGCATCTCCGTGCCCAGGAGAGGCTGAGGGAGCTGGGGCTGCTCAGCCTGGAGAGGAGCCCCAATGAGAGGGGCCCTCCGCCCTCGGTGTCCCCGTGTGTGTCCATGAGTGTCCCTGGGTGTCCCTATGTGCAGGGAGGGTCAGAGTAGGGCCAGGCTCTTCTCCAGGGCCCAGTGATGACACCAGAGCCACGGGCAGGGACTGACCCCAGGAATTCTCCTGGCACAGAAGGCAGAACTTCTGTCCTGGGCAGTGCCCAACCCTGAGCAGAGACCAGAGAGGGGCTGGAATCTCCTCCCTGGGGACACTCCAGAACTGTCAGGATGTAATCCTGTGTCCTGTGCTCTGGGATGGCCCTGCTGGAGCAGGGAGGTGCCACCAGTGACCCACTGTGGTCCCTTCCATTCAGGAATTCTGGGGTTCTGTGTCCCGCTGCGGTGGAACCCCCGGGGGGGTTTCCTGACACTGCGATCAGCATCAGCCCCTTCCCGGTGACTGACAGCTGTCAATCACTGCGGGGGCTGCCGGCCGGCGGGGGCCGCTGTGGCGGCGGCGGAAGCGGAGGAGGAAGAGGAAGCGGCGCTTCTTGGCGGTAAGGAAAGGCGGCGGCGCGGCAGGGCAGGAGCGGCGGCGAGCAAGGAAGGGCCGGTCCGAGCGGAGAGCTCCAGCTCCGGTGCGGGAGGCCCGGGAAGGAGCGGGCCGGCTCCGCCCCGGTGTGCGGCGGCCGAAGCGGGACTCTCCTGGCCCGCTGTGTGCCTTGGCCAGCCCCGGTGCCGCAGCTCCTGGCTGCGCTCCGTCTCTCCCGGTGCGGGGATGGAGCTGGCGGGCGGCAGCACCATCTCGCTGTGGACCGTGGTGGCGGCCGTGCAGGCGCTGGAGCGCAGCGTGGCCGCACACGCGTCCCGCCTCTTCAGCCTGGAGCACCGCGCCGGGAACAGCGAGAAGAAGCACCTGGACTGCGAGAAAATGGTCGGGGAGTTCGGGAACCAGCTGGAGAGCAAGTGCGCGGCGCTGAGCACCCTCATCCAGGAGTACGGGCGGCTCCAGCGGCGCCTGGAGAACATGGAGAACCTGCTGAAGAACAGGAATCTCTGGATCCTGAGGCTGCCCCCCGGGGTGGAGGTCCCCAAGGTAACGGATGGGTATTTAAAGGGCCTGGGGGGGACAGGGACAGCGCAGAGGCTCCTCTGCTCCTCACCTCTTCCGGCAGCCTTCCGCCATGGAAATCATTCCACGATCTCTGCCAAGATTTCTTCTATCGTGGCGACAAAGGATGGACTGTCGTCCTTTTTTACCAACAGCAGGAAGTTCTTCCCCACTGTGAGGTCCCCAATGGGATCAGGCTCCAGGGGGAAGTAAGAATATTGTGGAATACACAGTTCCTCTCCCAAAGTTTAGCAAAGATCCAAACTGTTACTCTCAGTGTCCAGAGGAAGCCCCAAGGCAGGAATTTTCTTTCCCTGACACCTGGTAGCAGGGATAGGTAGGGAGTAGGATTCTCTGTGTTCCAGGAGCGGTGCTTAGTGTCACTTTTGGGATTGCAGGCCCCGGCTGTGGCGTTGGAAAACGATGCCACTGGCTTTTCCAGTCAGGAGTGGGAGAACCTGGAGGAGTGGCAGAGGGAGCTGTATGGAAAGGTGCTCACAGGGAAGAAAGAAGCCCTGGTCCTGCTGGGTGAGTGTTGCTGTTTGGTCAGTTATCAGCACTTTCTGCTTAGGGAATCTTTCCCAGATGTGGGAAGTAGATTTGTGGGAACACAGCAAGGCCACTGCCTGTGTTTAAGGAGTCTCCATGCTGCCCAGCTGTGTGTTGCAGCTGCTGGAGCTGGTTTGGGGAGCACAGCTGGGTGTGTTCCTCCCCGTGAACGCAGCACAGAAACATTCATTCCTTTCTCTGTTCCTTGTCAGACGATGTCATCTCCGAACCTGCCCTCCTGTCCCAACTCCAGGGAGGAGAAGCGCCCTGCAGTGAGGAGGAGGCGGCTCCTGGAGAGATCCCAGCAGAACCAGGTGCAAGCCAGGGATGAATTAAAGCTTTAATCAATGAATTTAATCAAAGCTTTAATCCTGAGGGTGAGGGTCGTGTGGTGCTGTCATCAGACAGAGGCTGGCACAAGGTGATGGTCCTGGTTTGTTCGGAGGGAATTTCTTGGATCTCAAAAGGAGCGGGTTCAGAGGGAGTAACAAAGGGTGATAAAAAAGCATAACAGCTTTGATTTTTAGGATTACAAGTCAGGAAGAAATTCTTGGCTGTGAAGGTGATAGTGAGACCCTGGCACAGATTGCCCTGTGGCTGCCCCTGGATCCCTGGAAGTGTCCAAGGCCAGCGTGGACAGGGCTTGGAGCAGTCTGGGATAGTGGGAGGTGTCCCGGTCCATGGCAGAGGGTGGAACAAGATTAACCCAAACCCTCCTGTGATTCTGTGATCACCTTCCATGATTTCTGGCTTTGGCAGAGGCTCTGCTGTTTGAACTCAATGTGAGCAGCTGGGACAGCAGAGAAGAGCAGGAAAACCAAGAAGGAAGAGCAGGGTTGGCTGAACCTGGCCATGGTGAGTGTTGTGGAAGGGCCTGGGCTCCAGGGTGTGGAGAACCTTCTAGAACTGGGGGGAACAGGGGGAACCACTTCCCTACAGGGCAGAGCAGAGCTCCCAGGAGCAGGAATGGAAGGTGCTGGAGAGGTTGTGTGTGGCAACAGCATGGGTGGGTGGGCACAAACTTCTGGGGCAGCAAGGGAGGAGTCCAGTGGGGCTGTGATAAGCAGCAAAGGAGTTTTCTCTTTCCCAGTAAAGGAGTTTCCTCTTTTCCTCAGCAGACTGCAGCATTCCAGAGCCGAGCTTTGCTGTCACTGTGAAGCAGGAAGAGGAGGAAGAGCCGTATGCAAAGGAGCAGGGAGCCATGGAGGGCGTGGAGTTCTCCGAGCTTGGTGTGGGTGAGTTCTGAAGGATCCCACAGCGTCCTGTGCTGCTGGGGATGTGGGAATCCCTGACATTCCTGCTGTGGGACAGTGTGTGCTGAGATGTGGGGGCTGAGGGGAGGCAGTGGGGAGAGAGCAGGAGCTGTGCTGAGGTGGGGATTGGGCAGAAAGCCTGGGGAGAGTTTTATTGTTGGGAAAGTGAAAGTGCTGGGAGGATGAGGCACTGCAGGTGAGGATTCTGGCATACCTGGAATGAACCCCTCAGAACATGAGGAATCATTCAGTTGAAAACAATTCAGGGCAGGGGACTGGTTTCTGTCTGTTTGAAAAATGCTGATTAAATTTGCAGCAGTAAGGACTTGATTTTTAATAAAAATAACGTTAAGCCTGTGAGGTTCTAAATGCTTTCTTTCAATCTTTTTTATTTTTCACATCATTTTACCTGCTGTAAATGGTAATTTGTAGTATTCTACTTTATGGATAGAGAGAAGTTGACATCAAATCGAAAAAAAAAAACCATGATGTTCTATAGTTTTTAATTTTTTTTTCAATACTGTGGTGGAACCTGAGCAGGAAAATGGTTCTCCATGTGTGTATCCAAGATCCAAACAGGCCTGAAGTGTAAAAATGTCTAAAAATAGGGTGTAAATAAGCTCACAATACAATTCTCATCCAGATCACGTCAATCCTGCAGCCAGCAAAGCATTTTCAGTGTTGTGGTCATGATGGGTTGAGTCCAGGAAGAGAAAAAATGTTTAGTTTGTGGTTTGTTTTGAGGGTTTTTCTAGTGTTATTTCTTGGTGCATTTCACTTGTGTTTTGACAGCAGCTGTTTGTTCTGGAACACGAGTTCAGGGGGGTTGTTGCCCTCCAGAGTCCTGTCACAAGAGTGGTAGAATATTGCAATTTATAGAGAAATTTAGACCCAAATATGGAGGGTGGAGAGAACTTGAAAATAAACAGAATTAACAAATCAAAACACCTAAATAATAAAGACCTCATTATTATTTAGGTCACATGGAAATCAGTTTCCCATGGAAAAATTTATCCTTTCTGGCTCAGCATAAAATTTGGGGTTTCAGTCAAAATGCTCAGTTGTGAAGAGCATTTTTAGCTTGCTCTTATCCAAGAATCCATGGATTCTGTGAACTGTCGGATGATTTGAATGGAATTGTTCCCTCCTGAGGAAATCCATGAAATGAACAGTTCATCTCACATCAAAATGTCATGGAGACATCAAACCTCTTGACTCCATGGTGTTATGACAATGGAACTGTTGGGGTTCCTGTTGCATTTCATCTCCTGTGGATTTAATCATTGGAGACAGAAACCAACTTCCAGTCACAATCTGCTTGGTCAGATCTCACTCAGGAAAAAATGAGTTTAGAGCTCTCCCTAAAATTGTGGTTGATTTGCTGCTTTAGTACAAAAAGAGGGAAAATTACACTCCGTGTTTTGGTCCAGTTAGAATTTGGATCAAATCATTTTATAGCTTCATTTTTAAAAATATTCTTAGTGCCCTAAATTGCAGGATAATATTAAGGCAAAGGCTTCCTGCTGGCAGAGTGCTGGGTTAGGTGGGTTATTGGGAAAGAATTCCTGGCTGAGGGTGGGCAGAGCCTGGCACAGGGTGCCCAGAGAAGCTGTGGCTGCCCCTGGATCTCTGGAAGTGTTCAAGGAAAAGTTGGACAGGGTTTGGAGCAGCCTGGGACAGTGGAAGGTGTCCCTGCCCATGGCAGGGAGTGGCACTGGATGAGCATTAAGGTCCCACCCAAACCATTCCAGGATTCCATAAGAGCAGGATGTATTCTGGGATAAAGAGGGAACGTTGTGGCCCTGTGAAGCAGTTGAGGGACATTTGTGATTCCCTTGTGACCAGAATATCCTGAGTTCTGTTTGGGATCATCTCAGCAGCACTCCTGGATTATTCTACAAACACCTGAGGTGCCCTTTCTGGGCTGTTTCTGTATTTTACATGCTCCATGTTTCATCACTTTTTGAAGCTGCTTTTGATATCAGAGGTGATGCAGTATTTTACAGTCAGTCACAGTTTCTCTGTTCAAGCCCAGCTCTCCAGAATTTCAGAGACAAATACATGTATTTGTAGCAAATCTCTGAGCTATTTTGGTATTTGTGTTGTTTGAATTGCAAAATAGAACCCTGAATTCAAGACAAAATGTGAAGTGACACTGAAAGGCGCTGCTTCCTCAGGACTGAGAGGAAGACTAGAGATTGTCCCTGTGCACAGGCAGAGTGATGCTTGCAGGAATCACAGAATCATGGAATTGTTGAAGTTGGGAAAGGCTTCTGACTATCACATCCAACCATTTCCCAGCACTGCCAAGGCACCACAAACCCATGTCCCCAGGTGCCACAATCACATGGCTTTTCAATCCCTTCAGGCATGGGGACTCCACCACTGCCCTGGGCAGCATTGCCAGGGCTGGACAGCCCTTTCCAGGAAGGAATTTTCTCAATATCCCACCTAAATGGATATGGACCACAAACTCTCATAGCTCTGAAGGAATTCACAAGTGCCTCATGGCTCTGAGAGGATCCTTGATCCCTCACAGCTCTGAGGGGACTCCAGTCCCTCACAGTTCTGAGAGGATCCGTGATCCTTCACTGCTGTGAGGAGACCCTGATCCCTCATGGCTCTGAGAGGATCCCTGATCCCTCATGGCTCTGAGAGGATCCCTGATCCCTCATGGCTCTGAGGACCCTGTTCCCTCATGGCTCTGAGAGGATCCCTGTTCCCTCATGGCTCTGAGAGGATCCCTGATCCCTCATGGCTCTGAGAGGATCCCTGATCCCTCATGGCTCTGAGGACCCTGTTCCCTCATGGCTCTGAGAGGATCCCTGTTCCCTCATGGCTCTGAGAGGATCCCTGATCCCTCATGGCTCTGAGAGGATCCCTGATCCCTCATGGCTCTGAGGACCCTGTTCCCTCATGGCTCTGAGAGGATCCCTGTTCCCTCATGGCTCTGAGAGGATCCCTGATCCCTCATGGCTCTGAGAGGATCCCTGATCCCTCATGGCTCTGAGGACCCTGTTCCCTCATGGCTCTGAGAGGATCCCTGTTCCCTCATGGCTCTGAGAGGATCCCTGATCCCTCATGGCTCTGAGAGGATCCCTGATCCCTCATGGCTCTGAGGACCCTGTTCCCTCATGGCTCTGAGAGGATCCCTGTTCCCTCATGGCTCTGAGAGGATCCCTGATCCCTCATGGCTCTGAGAGGATCCCTGTTCCCTCATGGCTCTGAGAGGATCCCTGATCCCTCATGGCTCTAGCCTCACTGCTCAGGAGGGAATTGGCTCTCATGGCTCTGAGGACCCTGTTCCCTCATGGTTCTGAGAGGATCCTCAATCCGTCACAACTCTCAGAGGATTCCCAAGCCCCTCACAGCTCGGATGGGACTCTGATCCCTCACAGCTCTAAGTGGGCCCCTGACCCCTCATGGCTCTGAGAGGATCCCTGATCCCTCATGGCTCTAGCCTCACTGCTCAGGAGGGAATTGGCTCTCATGGCTCTGAGGACCCTGTTCCCTCATGGTTCTGAGAGGATCCTCAATCCGTCACAACTCTCAGAGGATTCCCAAGCCCCTCACAGCTCGGATGGGACTCTGATCCCTCACAGCTCTAAGTGGGCCCCTGACCCCTCATGGCTCTGAGAGGATCCCTGTTCCCTCATGGCTCTGAGGACCTCGATCCCTCATGGCTCTGAATGGAACCCTGATCCCTCGTGGCTCTGAGGGAATTGGCCCTCATGGATCAGAGAGGACCCTGTTTTCTTCATGGCTCTGGGTGAACGCTGATCCCTCATGGCTCTGAGGATCCTGTCTCCTCATGGCTCTGGGTGAAACCCTGATCTTGCACTACTCTGTGGGAGATCCTGTTCCCTCATGGCTCTGGGTGGAGCCCGATCCCTCATGGCTCTGAGGACTTTGTTCTCTCCTGGCTCTGAGTGGAACCCTGATCCCTCACTGCTCTGAGGGAATTGGCCCTCATGGATCAGAGAGGATCCTGTTTCCTTCATGGCTCTGGGTAAACCCTGATCCCTCATGGCTCTGGGTGGACCCCAATCTCTCATGGCTTTGAGGGGATCCTGATCCCTCACGACTCTGAGGGGGATCCTATTCCCTCATGGCTCTGGGTGGACCCTGATCCCTCACAGCTCTGAGGGGGATCCTGTCCCCTCATGGCTGAATCCCAGTCCCTCACAGCTCTGAGGGGGATCCTGTCCCCTCATGGCTCAGGGCTGAATCCCAGTCCCTCACAGCTCTGAGGGCGATCCTGTCCCCTCATGGCTCCGGGTGTACCCTGATCCCTCACAGCTCTGAGGGGGATCCTGTCCCCTCATGGCTCAGGGCTGAACCCAAATCCCTCACAGCTCTGAGGGGGATCCTGTCCCCTCATGGCTGAATCCCAGTCCCTCACAGCCCTGAGGGGATCCTGTCCCCTCATGGCTGAATCCCAGTCCCTCACAGCTCTGAGGGGGATCCTGTCCCCTCATGGCTCAGGGCTGAATCCCAGTCCCTCACAGCTCTGAGGGCGATCCTGTCCCCTCATGGCTCCGGGTGTACCCTGATCCCTCACAGCTCTGAGGGGGACTCTGTTCCCTCATGGAGCACTGTGGACAAGATGCAGGTGCACATGTGGCCAGGATGCAGTAAGGGTGGCCGGGGTCAGGGTGGGCAGTGAAGTGCCCCCATAATGCCCCCCCAGCCGCCCCTCACCTGCCATTCCCCACAGGGCCGGACGCCGCTGGACACAAGGCCCAGGCCCCGGCAGAGGGCGGGAACCGGCCGGGGGCCCGGAGCTGCCAGGACCGGGATGTGAGAGGGAATCCCTCAGAGACCGGCTCCGGTGAGTGGCATCAGGGCTGATGGGTGGGAGAGGGACGTGGGACACCGAGCACCTGCCAGGATTTGGGGACATCTGGGGTGTGGTAGTGTTTTGGCCTGGAGAAAAGGAGGCTCAGGGGGAATTTCTGTCTCTGCACAACTCCCTGACAGGAGGGGCAGCCAGGGGGGTCAGGCACTGCTCCCAGAGAACAGGGACAGGAGGAGAGGGAACGGCCTCAGGCTGGGCCAGGGAAGGTTTAGTTGGATATTGGGAAAATTCTTTCCCCAAAAAGGCTGTCCAGCACTGGCACAACTGCCCAGGGCAGTGGTGGAGTCCCCATTGCTGGAGGGATTTAAAAACCCTGTGGATGTGGCACTTGGGGACATGGTCAGTGGTGGCCTTGGCAGTGTTGGGGGAATGGTTGGACTCGATGACCCTAAAAGGCTTACCCAACCTCAACAGTTCCACAGATCTGTGAGCAGCATCTCTCCAAGGCACTTGCTGTGCTGAGTTTGGTAATCCAACTGCTGCTGTCAGAATTTCCATCCCCACCAGCCTTTCCAGGATGCTCCATCACACTCTTCTTTTCCCTCTCCTGGGAAATCCACCGGTCCCCTTGGCCAGGTCTGCACTGTAAAGGTGCAGAGCACTGGCCCATCTGCTTTTCTTTATTTACTCTACAGACTTCTGTTTTCTTTTTTCTATAAGTTTCATTACTTGAATGAATTTCTCTAAGAATTCTGTTCTCATGAGTGTTTCTCTGATGGGTGAGAAGTGGTGTGTGACTGAGAGGGATTGAAAAGAAACAACAGAACTCTGGCAGCACCAAGAGAGAAACAAAACTCAAGTACAAAAATTCAAGTGGCTCTGGACTCTCCTGGGGCCATGGAGAACGTGTTTTCACTTGCATGAAAATTTTGTGCATTTCTCAAGCTCAAACACCTGCTGAGGGTTTTGTAACCAACATTTCAGGTCTGTTCAAGAGGCCTTGGTCAGCAGGAACTAGAACTGGAGCGAGGTTTTCTCTGGAATGTGAGCCAGAGTAGAGCAGATCTGCCTGGGCTGGGCTGGGCTGGGCTGGGCTGGGCTGGGCTGAGCTGACAATTGGAATTAATTTCATATGGTGTTAAAATAACACTCATTCCTGTTAACAGAAGACAGCATAATCCAGATTAAGCAAGAGGAAGAGTTGTGCACTGCAGGTCGGGAGGAGGAGGCTGCAGAAGCTCCTGGAGAGCCCTGCCCAGGTGAGCAACTGCACCCCTCAGAGGGAAAATGAAACAGAGGGATCCAATTCCAGGTTGTGTGTGGGTTTTTTCCCCCCACCTTTGCCCATATATTCCAAATATTTAAGAAGTTGTGAGCAGACTTGCCAGCAGATCTGACAGGCGAGGGCTGCTGTTGCCCCTTTTCCTTCTCACTGACATTTTGGAGTTTGTGGCTGCATGGGTGGTTTTTATCCAAGTGTGGATCTCCTTAAATTCCTTCAGGTTGCCTTTTCCCTCCTCCCTTCCCTTCTGGAGTTTTCCTGGTTAAGGAGGAGCACAGGGACTCCTCTGAAAGGCTGCAGAGCCCAGGGCCCTGTTTTTTGCCCGCTCACTTGGAGCCTCTTTGTTTTACAAATTAGCTGCTCTGCTTTGCAGATTTTCCTCAGTCCTTACAAAGGTAGTAGTGCTGCCTGTTGGCTCCACTGGAGCTGTACTTGGCTTCCTGTGTTTGTAGCCAGCTGGGATTTTTAGACCTTTCCAACAGGTTTGCTTAAGAAACTGGGCTTAGGGGAGCTTGGCTTGGGGTAACAACCTCCAAAAAAAGCCCAGACCAGAGCAGGTTTTCAGGCTTGTGAAATCCTGAGTTTAAGCAGGTATGATACACTTCTCCTGGACTTCTTCCCATGGCAGAGCGAGGATTTTATGAGCCTGAGGCATCCAGTCAGACCAGGAAAGGCAGCGAGGTGGATGCCAGGGAGCTGCCAGGCACAGAGGGTGAGGACCTCCAGAGAGATCCTGCCACAGGTGAGGATCTGCCAAAAACTCCACTGCAGGAATTACCCCTTAATGGCTCTTCCTGTTGTGCCTTCCCTGCTGCTTTGTTACTGTTGTGCATTCCCAAATTATCCAGGCTTTGTGTCTTCCCCCGGGTGTTTCTCAGTTGTGTAAATTCTCCCCAATGAACAGGATTTCAAACTTATGCAAGGGATATTTCATCGTGGATTAAACAAGAGGAGGAGCCACCCTGCTCTGAGCAACAGGACTTGGAGAGAGAGGAAATCTCTGCAGATCCAAGTACAGGTCAGTAATGGATTTTAGCTGGGATTTTGGGGACAGTAAATCCAGTTTAGAGTATTTTTTAATACTGTATGAAATGTCACAACCTTACGATGTTAACCATGAGAGAACTGGGACAAACCTCAGGCTGCTGGTTAATATTTGGACACAAAAATTTTGGGTTCTGTCAGCTGAAGAGGCTCCTTCCCTCTTGAGCCAGCCAAAAGCTGTCAGAGGCATTGGCCTGGGCTTGTGTTGAGGCAAGCCCAGAGCTGTGCTCAGGCTGCATGGATCGAGTTTGTTCTGCTTTTATCTGAATAAAAACCTGGCTGAGGGCTGGGCCCACAGAGTGCTGGGCAAGGGAGTGACATCAGCTGGTGGCCACTCACCAGTGGTGTCCCCAGGGTTGGGGACATACTCTGGCCATTGTGTTTGATGTCTTTATCAGCAATGTGGATGAGGGGATGGAGGGCACCCTCAGTCCTTTTTATGGCCAGGATTCCCTGCCCTGGAGACAAGTTTCTCACTTCCCATGCTGTCAGTTCTTCCAGGCCTTTCTGGAAATGGTTTGGAGGCTTTGGGGATTTTTGGTGGTCTTGATCCCCTCCCTGTAATCCATTTCCACTTCCTGACCTCGTTCCTGCCTTTGCTCTGTGTTGTGCTTGTCTCCAGGAGCTACAACAAGGATGTTTGTCCCAGAAATTGCTGCCCCGTCTCCACATCACACCCCCTTCTCCAGCTAAATCTTGTTCTTTCTCATGGCTCCATGGCCATCCAGTTATCAGTGTTTGGGACACACATTCCTTTATTTTCTGGGAATTGGGAGCTCAGTGGTTCTCACTTTGGACTGCAGTTTATAGGGTCACAAGGGAATGGGCTTTAATCAATGATTTTCCATCCTGGCTGCAGTTCAAGTCAGTGACTTTCTTTAAAAGTTCCATAACAAAAATATTATTCCACTCGGGGTGTTACTCAGGCAAGAAGAATAGGTTCTGAGGCTGTTCATTAAAAAACAGGTGCTTGTTAGACAGCACGAGTTCCTGGGAGCAGAGAATGCTTCTGATAAGCTCAGGAGGGGAGGTTTAGGTTGGATATCAGGAAAAGGTTCTTCCCCCAGAGTGTGGTTGGGCACCAAACAGGCTCCCCAGGGAATGGCCACGGCCCCAAGGCTGCCAGAGCTCAGGGAGCATTTGGACAACACTCTCAGGAAAGGGATGGGATTTTTGGGGTGTCCATGCAGGGCCAGGGGTTGGACTCCATCCTTGTGGGTGTCTCCCAGCTCAGGAGATCCCACAGTTCTGTGACTTGCTGAGCTGGCTCAGGGCCCTGCTTGGACTCTGCTCCTGGAGATGCTCAGGAAAGTGTCTGGAGAGCAGCTGGGAACACTGGGACAGTGTCTGCTCTGTTGTCTGAGTGAGAGGCTGAATCTGAGACTGCAGCAGTCATTTTTTAATGTAGATTTTTAAAAAAACGGTTTTAAAAAGTCCTATTTTCCTGGAAATTTTGTTTCAGAGGATGCTGGTACTTTGTTCCTCCCTCAGTATTAAAGATGTGCCTTTGGGCTGGGAGGGACATTCCTAAGGGGACTCCTGAATTAAAAATCTCTGAAATCTCTGTTTCAGATGAAAATTTGAAGAGGGACCATCCAGCAGATTGCTTGGAGAGCAAGACCTGTGACTTAGAAGTACCAGGAAGGCCGGGAGGGTCATTTCCCAAAGATCCCAGCCATGGAGTGACATGGGACAGTCAGTGGAATTCAGAAATGATGGAAACAACCACCACAGGGAATGGGAACAGCCTTGGAGGTGATGCTCAGTACAATTTCTTTAGTGCTCAGGAAAAGAGCCTGGAAAAGAGGCCCTGTGTGTACAAGTGTGAGAGAAACTGCCCACAGCAGGACCAGCCTCAGCAGGCACTGCAGGGAGAAGGGGAGATCTTTCCAGGCCCCACATATGAGAGGATGTTCCCTCTGCTGCACCCACACCCAGGAGAGACTGGAATGGGCCTGGGAGAGACGGGAATGGGCCTGGGAGAGAAGGGAATGGGCCCGGGAGAGAAGGGAATGGGCCCTGGAGCTGCTTCCACCTCCTGTGAGGGGCCAGGGCCCCGCTCAGAGTGTGGAGAGACTCCCCCGGGCACAGGCAGGCCCCGTGACCAGGACAGCCTGGGCACAGAGGAAGCTGCTGAAAACGAGAGCTTTCCCACGGACACATCGGGATCCAGCCCCTGCTGGGAGCCACCCCTGGCCCGGGGTAGCCCTGGCCAGCAGCAGAGCCAGGGCCGGGGCAAATCCTACATTTGCAGTGACTGTGGGAAAAACTTTGTTTGCCATTCGTGGCTCGTTAGGCACCAGACAAGTCACACAGGAGAGAGGCCCTACAAGTGCTCCAAGTGTGACAAAACCTACAGGAGGAAGGATTACCTCCTGAACCACCAGCGCAGGCACACGGGAGAGAGGCTTTTCCAGTGTCCTCTCTGCAGCAAAAGGTTTGTGCTCAAGAGGAGCCTGCTGAAGCATCAGGAAGGCCACATGCAGGACACCCACGTGCCACTGGTCAGCTGGCCCTGCAGGAATATCAGGGGCTCCATGATGCATTCCATATAGGACATCCCCCACACCCCCTTGGTGGCTCCTTGCTGGGCCAGGGCAGCACCCCCAGCTCTGTGCCAGACCTGATGGCAGGAGGAGGCTGTGGTGCAGCCATCTTGAACCCTTCCCAGGAAAAGGGAGGTGGCTGGGGGTTATTTTTTGTGTTAGACAGCATTCACCAGTGCCTGTGGATTTGGGGAGGTGGAGTTTGGAGGTACTGCTGGCTGTGAGTCCATGTGGGAGAGAAACGGCATTGACATGGAACAATTTGTGACGTGTTGCAAAGAGGAGTTGTCTGAATACAGAGAAATTATCCAAAATGTTACCCCAGGAGCTCGGAGTCCTTGGACTGGGCTGGGAACAAGTGAGTTAAAGGGATTAATTGTCCACTAAACAAGTGAAATGGTGTCAGGAAACACACTTGGGTGAGGTGCTTTGGGAAAGGAAGTGTTGCCCCTGTGGCTGTAGGAGGAAGCCTCTTTCTCCTGTGGCAAACAGAAAGAAGGCTGCAGAGCCTGGGAGGCAGCTTATTCCCCCTGTTAAATCCTGGGGCTCCTCGCTGCTGAACCCCAAGGGAGAATTCCTGAAGGGTGAGATCCTTCCTGGGAGCTATAAAATGGCCAGAGAGCCTGGAATATGGTTTTAATTCTGCATAGCCTTAAACTTGTGTTGCATTTCTTTACTCACATTGTTCAGTCTTCTGTGTTTGTTCAGTTTTCCACATCCTTTGAAAGCAGAGCATGGAGATGCTGCAGAAACCTGGGAAACACAGAGTTAATGAGCTGCTGTGTCCCAAACACTGATAACAGGATCTGCTGGAGGAGACTGTGGAGGCAGGGCACTCTGCTCCTCCAGCCTCCTCCCTGAGCTCTGTGTCCTACTGCCAAGAGGAAAGAAGCTCCCAAGGTTTGTAGATGCCTGTGGTCAAAAAGGAATGACAGGTGTCAGAAGGATCCCAAAAAGCTCACAAAGTTCTAACAGCAAGTTCCACTCTCAGCATGGGAATTGGTATTTTTGCCTTTATCTTCTGGTAGGAAGAGAAATAAAAAGGTGAAAGAAAAGAGGGAAGAGTGAGGAAGATCAGAGAGACAAAGGGGAGGACATCACCAGTCCTGGCTCTGGCATCGATCCACCTGTGTCCAGGATCCCAGAGGTGCCCTGTGAGCCCTGGATCACCCTTTACAGCCGTGTTTCCCTCACCCTGGGGCTACTTTTTTTCACTTTTGATGCAAACAAGTCAGCAGATACAGTCCATCCCTGTGTATCCTCTAGAAATGCATCAGAGGGTCTCGTGGTTTTGATCCCCTCTGATTGATCAGCCTTTGTTGGACTCTCCATGCCCTGTGCTGTGCATGCTGTGCTGTGCTTATCTCCAGGAGCCACTCCCGAGGTGTTTGTCCCAAAAAAGAGCTGTCCCTGCTCTGTGGGTCCCTTTTTTTCAGCCACATCCTGTCCTTTTCCCCATTGAGTGTCTCACACAACAGTCCTTGGCTGGCTCCACAGCTGACACACAGCCCTTTATCTCCTGGCCTTCTACAGAATCCAGAGTGATAAACCTGGCCCTGAAAAATTACCACCCTGGGACTCTACTTGCTTCAACAGAATGCAGGGAAAGAGAATTATTTGACAATTTAGATAGGAAAAAGCATGGTAGAGAGAAATAAGACCCCAGAGAGGAAATGAAAGGGAGGAAAAGAGCTGAATTATTGCAGTCAGTGGAAACAGAGCAACTGCAGAAAGAGTTAAGGAAGAAAAGGCAGAAAACAAGCCAAAAATTGGAAAAATCAGAGGGGATGAAAATTTCAGAGGGTCCCCCTCCACAGCCACACCTTTTCCAGTTTGTCCCTTGTTATCCAGGTTTGGGACACAGCAGCACTTTAACTCCTTGGTGCCCAGGATGCTGCACCTCAGGGCACTGCCCACACAGTGTTGGGACCCACAGCTCTTACTGGGGCCAACTCAGCTGCAACTCCAAAAATTCTGTTCCTGCCACGGCAAGAATTTGCCGTTGTGGTACTTTAATTTTAAACCAAGGAGTGCAGGTGCTGTGTGGAGTCCCTGTGCTGTATCCTCTGGAATTCTTTTGGGGTTAAGGTTGGCAGATTCCTGCTTCTCACCCAGGAGCCATGAATTAACCTGAGCAGTTTGGGGTGGGGGGGATTTGCTCCAGGGATTTTAAGTCTTTGCCCTCCAGGTCCTACACCAGCATCCTACTGTGTTAAGACTGGATATTGTGCTCCCGTGTCTATTAAAAAAATTTACTAATTGTTGACAACCAGCTGGAATGTGAATATCCAGCCCATTATTCTGGCTGCATGGATAAGATTCCACTTGCTGGATGTGTGGCTGTTAAGGAAATTTCCCTGTCTGCCCATCCAGGAGCCACTGGGGAGTCACAGCTGAGCATTACCAGAGCTGGGACCGGCTCCTGAGCTGATGGGTCCTTGTTTGATCCCACACCACGCTCACAGGTTTGATCCCACACCACACTCACAGGTTTGATCCCACACCACACTCACTCAGGTTTGATCCCACACCACACTCACTCAGGTTTGATCCCACACCACACTCACAGGTTTGATCCCACACTCACAGGTTTGATCCCACACCACACTCACAGGTTTGATCCCACACTCACAGGTTTGATCCCACACCACACTCACAGGTTTGATCCCACATTCACAGGTCTGATCCCACACCACACTCACAGGTTTGATCCCGCACCATTCACACAGGTTTGATCCCACGCTCACAGGTTTGATCCCACACCACACTCACTCAGGTTTGATCCCACACCACNCAGGTGCTGTGTGGAGTCCCTGTGCTGTATCCTCTGGAATTCTTTTGGGGTTAAGGTTGGCAGATTCCTGCTTCTCACCCAGGAGCCATGAATTAACCTGAGCAGTTTGGGGTGGGGGGGATTTGCTCCAGGGATTTTAAGTCTTTGCCCTCCAGGTCCTACACCAGCATCCTACTGTGTTAAGACTGGATATTGTGCTCCCGTGTCTATTAAAAAAATTTACTAATTGTTGACAACCAGCTGGAATGTGAATATCCAGCCCATTATTCTGGCTGCATGGATAAGATTCCACTTGCTGGATGTGTGGCTGTTAAGGAAATTTCCCTGTCTGCCCATCCAGGAGCCACTGGGGAGTCACAGCTGAGCATTACCAGAGCTGGGACCGGCTCCTGAGCTGATGGGTCCTTGTTTGATCCCACACCACGCTCACAGGTTTGATCCCACACCACACTCACAGGTTTGATCCCACACCACACTCACTCAGGTTTGATCCCACACCACACTCACTCAGGTTTGATCCCACACCACACTCACAGGTTTGATCCCACACTCACAGGTTTGATCCCACACCACACTCACAGGTTTGATCCCACACCACGCTCACAGGTTTGATCCCACACCACACTCACTCAGGTTTGATCCCACACCACACTCACTCAGGTTTGATCCCACACCACGCTCACAGGTTTCCTCACGGACTCCATCCCCGATTTCCCATGGCAGATCCTCGGTCAGCTGGCTCCTTACAATAATTTAACCTTGATACAACGGCAGGGTAACAGCTCAAGCTGGTGCCTCCATGCAGGGACCCCAAACAAAGGAATTCCATCCCCTCCCCGAGCTTTTCTCACCTCACAACCTAAACAGAAAATGTGGGATGATCGGCTCCTGCTGTGTCCCTGAGTGTCCCTCACTGCGCCCTTTGTTATGGAAAGCTCGGGCAGTTCCCGGTCCTGGCTCCGGATTGTTTCCCTCCTCAGCTCCCGGGATGCTCTTACAAATGAACCCGGCTCAGCTCGAACGGGGTCGCTTCTCATGAGCCTTTTCCCGCTGCACCCCCGAGCTCCAGGAGGTTCGGGGGGTGTTGGAGGAGGTGAGGAATGAGCTTTGCCCGGTTCTCGGGATCACCCCGAGTTTCCATCCCGTTCTTCAGGGGACACGAGCGGTTCTTTCTGTGCACTTGCAGCAGCTAAGGCTCCAAGGAGTTAAGGCTGTGCCCTAAACACCGATAAGGAGCGGGATAGAACAGGATGTGGTGGCAGAGGAGGACACGGCAGATTGGTTCCAGCACCTCCTGGGGACGCGGAGACGCGACAGCCACAGCACGAGGCCAGCGGGGAAGCGAGCAGGGAGATCTGCAGAGGAGCCTCCATCACCACAGCCCCTCCAAGCCCCCCGACCCAGTTCCAGAAAGGTCCAGCAGCAGGATTGCCACGCTCCTTCATTTGCATTGGAAGTGGGAAACCTGATTCCGGGGCGGGGAAAATTTACCCACAAGAAGGTGCCCCCACAGCATCCTCGGGACCCTGCACAGCCGGACCGGCGCTGGAGCCAGGACTGGTGATGTTCCCTGACCTCTGCCCTCCTTCCTTTTTAATTTACTAATAGAAGATAAAGTACTAACTCATCGCAATTTCCATACCGAGTGTATAATTTACTAATCAATCTTCGTAGCTCTTTCGGGACCCTCTGTTTGTCGTTCCTTTGGGACCCCGGGAATCTCCACGCCTGAGGAACCTCCCGAGGAGCGGGACACGGCACAGCTCCCTTAAACACCCTCCTTCCGAGACCTTCTGCTCGTGTTCAGGGTTTCTCACCTTGTAAGGACACGATTTATTCCTTTTACTAATAAGAGTCTGGATTTGTCACCTGTCACTTTGTCGGTGGGAAAAAAAATAGAGAAACAGAGTCAGGGAAGAGCCCGTTTGGGGTCCGAGCTCCTTTTCCTCAAAGGAAACTTCCTTAAAGGACCTTTTTTGCGTGCGTGTTTCTGCTTGAGTTTTATCCGGATGTTAGATTCGTTGGCTGGAAATTTTAGGGGTTTTAATTAAAATTGTCGAGTGCCGCAGGTCGTTCTGCAGCGGGAGGGGAAGGGAGGAGCGAGGCTGAAGCCAGAGGAGGAACTGAGCGGCTGCCACCCCCCAAATCCCGGATTTCGAGGCATCTTTGCATTGGGAAGAAACGGGCGGGGAGGCGGGGGCCGGTCCCGGGGTCCGCCTGCGATCCAGGCGGGGCAGAGTCCCTCCGCTCCGCCGGCCCGGGACCGCGCTCCGGGACGGCGAATCCCGCCTCCCACCGGTGAGGAGTCCCGGGGCTCCTTCCCCGTCCCGCGGCCGGTGCTCGGTGATGGGTCCCGGGGCTCCTTCCCCGTCCCGCGGCCGGTGCTCGGTGAGAAGTCCCGGAACTCCGGTCCTGAACCGCGGCCGGTGCTCGGTGAGGAGTCCCGGAGCTCCGGTCCTGAACCGCGGCCGGTGCTCGGTGAGGAGTCCCGGAACTCCGGTCCTGAACCGCGGCCGGTGCTCGGTGAGGAGTCCCGGAGCTCCGGTCCTGAACCGCGGCCGGTGCTCGGTGAGGAGTCCCGGAGCTCCGGTTCTGACCCGCGGCCGGTGTTCGGTGATGGGTCCCAGAGCTCCGGTCCTGACCCGCGGCCGGTGCTCGGTGATGGGTCCCGGAGCTCCGGTCCTGAACCGCGGCCGGTGCTCGGTGAGAAGTCCCGGGGCTCCGGTCCTGACCCGCGGCCGGTGCTCGGTGATGGGTCCCAGAGCTCCGGTCCCGACCCGCGGCCGGTGCTCGGTGAGGAGTCCCGGGGCTCCTTCCCCGACCCGCGGCCGGTGCTCGGTGAAAGCTCTCGCGGTTTCGGCCCCGCCGCCGTTGCCATGACAATTGGACGCCGCTCGCAATCTCCGCCTCCCTTCCTTTCTAATCCAATCAGCGCCCTGCTTTCCCCGCGCACCGGCCAATGGGAATGAGCGCCCCTCCCGCCCTCTCCTCGTGGAGGCCACCGCGCGCCGGGGGCTGGGCGGACCCGGCGGACCAATGGCGTGAGGGAAATGGTCAGGGCTGAGTTCCGGTTGGCTGCGGCTGCCCGGCGGCGCCTGTGATTGGCTGCTGCGGCTCGGCGCGGCTGAGGGGGGAGGAAGATGGCGGCACAGCCTGGCCGTGAGCGGGGCCGCTGCGGCTCCCGCGGCGTCCCCCGGGGTGCGGAGCCGGGTCCGGCCTCGCCCTGTGGCGCCTTCCCAAGGGTCCCGGGCTCCCGAGGGCAGCGCCGGTACCCGCCCCCCCCCACAGCTGTGGGACGGGGAGAGAGGCACAGACAGCCCCGGCATGTGCAGGCAGTGAAAGCGGGGCTGGGCTGGAGCGGTTTGTGTTGAAAGGGACCTGGAAGCCCATCCAGTGCCACCCCTGCCATGGGCAGGGACACCTCCCACTGCCCTAGGCTGCTCCAAGCCCCAGCCTGGCCTTGGACACTGCCAGAGAGCATCCACAGCTTCTCTGGGCACCCTCTGCCAGCCCTTCCCCGCCCTCCCAGCCAGGAATTCCCAATTCCCAATCTCCCATCCATCCCTGCCCTCTGGCACTGGGAGCCATTCCCTGTGTCCTGTCCCTCCATCCCCTGTCCCCAGTCCCTCTCCAGCTCTCCTGGAGCCCCTTCAGGCCCTGCCAGGGGCTCTGAGCTCTCCCTGGAGCCTTCTCCTCTCCAGGGGAACATTCCCAGCTCTCCCAGCCTGGCTCCAGCCCTGCAGCAGCTCCGGGGCCTCCTCTGGACTCAGCCCAACGTGTCCCTGCCCTCTCCGTGCTGAGGACCTGGGGACACCTGGGCCCCAAGGAGCTGCTGTGCTGCTGTGTCACAAACTCCCTTAAGCAGCACGTTAGGACAGGATGTGTTTGGAAAAAGGAGAAACATGGAGGTGCCTCCTTGGGCCGCTTCCCTTCTGCTCCATGGATAAGGGCAGTGGGAAAAGGCAGTGCAGGAATGGGGTCAGGAAAGGGGCACGGAGTGTCAGCCAAAGATCCAGGAGAGGTGATCAAGAGCTCCAAAGCCCTTTCCAGAAAGCTCTGGGAGAAGGGACTGTGCATCCTCACTCATTTACATGTAAAAGGAGAAACCTAATTCCAGCTAGGGGAAAATTTACCTGTGAAAATGTGCCCTCAGGACAGGATTAGTGCTGAAGCCAGGACTGGTGATCTCCTTCTCTCTCCCATCTGATCTCCCTCTCTCTCTTCCCTCTTTTATTGTTTTATTTCTCTTATTACCAGATGATAAGGGCAAAAATACCAATTTCCATGCTGAGTGTTTCATTTAATAATCAAGCTCTGTGAGCCTATCTTGGACCTTCTGATCCTTATTTCTTTTTAACCCTGGGCGTCCTCAAACCTTGGGATCTCCTCCTCTTCAGAGCAGGAGCAGCAGGATCCCTGGATGGTTTATTCCCTTTTTCAATGTTCCTGTCCAAAGATCTCCTCACTGATTGTCACCCCTGAGACTCTGATGTGATGGGAGAGCCCTCGGTACACCCCAAACTTTCATTTTTTGGGAGTTACTTGTCTCTCAGCCCTAGGCTGTGTGCTGGATAACCTTTGGAGCTCGAGATCCCTCGTGGATACAGAAATGAACAAACCTCGCTCCGTGTGCATACCACAGGGGTTAATTAAATGTAAATCTGCATATTCAGGGGGCATTAAGCTGATTTTAAAGTTTTTTTTCCTTCTCAGATCGTCGATTTGAAGCAGCTGGGACAGAGCTGGCTCCTCTCTGTGGTGGCCTCCTGTGGGAAGTTCAGTTTCACTCAGCTACCTCAGCTCCTCCTCTTTGCCACAACCACGGGGTTTTCGGAGAAATGTAGATCTGTTTGGGCCTGAGGTTGATTAGGAGCTCCCTGAACTTTCTCCCTGGTGTGTTTTTTGGGGTTTCTCTTTAATTCCTGACACCTGACTATGGGTTATTGCACAGCCCTGAACTGCCAGAACTGCACGAGCGGCGCCTACAGGAACAGCTTGGTCAGTTTTTATGGATTCCTGTAGTGGAATGCATAAAATGGTTATGTGACAGAGGCCATGTGGAGCCTTTACAGCTAACAGATCTTGCTGAACACCGCACTTTTCTTGTGTAAGAGCTGAGCTAGTACAACCTCTTCTGCTGACACCACAAGGACATCATGTCCGTGGTGGCTGAGCAAGAAAACAATGGGATGCTTGTGGTCGAGAAGGCATGGGAAAAGAGGAACTAGCTGACCACAGAAGAGAAACTAGGGGAGGAGTTGGCATTCAAGACGTGTACCAATCATAATATTGTATTACAGAATATGTATTAACTCATTATGGCATAGTATAGGAGTATTGATTGCAAGGAGCTTACTTGCAATCAATAAATTAGAAGCTTGTTGATCACTCACATTCAGCGTCCAGATCTTCCCTCTGCTGCGACATGATGGCGCCCGAACAGGGACCCTAGAGAGAAATATCCTGCGGCCACGACACAGTGGAGACTGCACTGGTCCTGTAGCAGCGCGGGAGGCTGAAGAGGAGTTGTGGTTTCGCTCCTCTGAGCTCAGGAGCTTCTGCAGAGGGGTCCTGCCGGTCACGCACCGCCGAGGTCTTGCAGAGGCTGCAACGGCGCCGACGTTTGGTATGGCAGATAGACAAGCGGTGTACGATTTGCTCAAATGCTTTTTAGAAAAGCGGAGCACTCCAGGGATTGATTGCAAAAAGGAGCTCCCTGGATTATTAGCATATGGGGTAGCAAAGTGTTGCTTTATAGATCCGAATGAGGTTTTCGAGCGGGAGGCATGGCATGTGTTCGGAGATAAACTTTTTGACGAGGTTATCCAGGAGGATGAAGTAGCTAAGAAACTGGCGAAGCCGTGGCGGGTGGTGATTAATGCGCTAGCTCAGCATGAAGCAGAGCAAAAGGCTGCTGTTGCAGCCTCGCTGCGGTTAGGTGCCCTGTGGGGGAGGGAGCGGGAGACAGAGGAGAGTAGTTGCCCTCTGCCTCCGTCAGTGCGCAATTTTACAATGCCGGCCAGGGGTATACTGTCAGGTTTTAAGGCTGTGGAACCAACACCACAAGCCTCGGCAGCCTACCCCCACGCTGTTCAGGTGCAGGCAACATTGTTGGAGCCCGATTGCTGGCCCACGGCACCTGCACCTGAACAATTGGAACAACCATCGCCTGAAAGTTGGCCGTCGGCACCCCCACCGGGGCAGGAAGAAAACCTGCCCCGGTCGGAGACCAATCCCGTCTTACAGGACGGAAAAACAATAGCGCAGGAACGGGAAGAATTTTGGAGGGAGGTTGCGAAAAATATTGCTGCTGAGGGAGACCCAGATACAGCTAGAGAGCTTTCACACGCATTTCGGTGGAATATTCCCCCCCAGGTGCCCAAGGGCAGATTATTATTGCGCTTAAAGCCCTAGACTGGAAGCTGTTGACTCAGCTCCGTGCTACCGTTAATGAATCCGGATTAAAAGGGGAACCGACTCGTCAAATGCTAGCCTGTATATGGGATTCTTTCTTACTGCTCCCGAGTGATGTCCGAAACATTGCCAAGCTCATACTAACACAACACCAGCAGATACTGTTTGGGGGATACTGGCAAGCCTTATGCCAGCAGACAGTTCAGCGGGGAACAGGAGACCCATTGCACGGGGTAACTATAGATGAATTAATGGGGTTAGGAGCGTACACACGAACAGAAGCTCAGGCGCTTATGGGGCTGGATAAGGTACGGGAATCTATGCGACTAGCACGGCAGGCAATAGACCAGATTAAGCAACCGGGGGGTGCACCATCGTATATAGGGGTAAAACAAGGGCAAGAGGAACCATTTGGTACATTTATTGATCAGGTAGCGAGTGCTATTTTAGCAGCTGGAGTTCCAGAATACCTGCATGGTGCCCTCTTGAAACAGTGTGCCATTCAGAACTGTAACCCCACTGCACGTAGCGTTAGTTACACTACCCGGAACTTGGACAATAGAGGAAGCCCTTGAAAGAATGTCACAGATCCCTGTAGGTCTGCAGGCTATGCTTGTAAATGCAATAAAGGAACTAGGATTAGGGATGAAGCAACAGGTTGAAGCAGCTCAGAGCCAGGTCCTTGCCGCACTTGCGCCTTTGCAAAGCCAGCGGAGCAGTGCCCCTCACCCGGCTACTCGCCTTCAGTGTTTCTGCTGTAGAGTCTCTGGTCATATGCGAAGAGAATGCAGCTCCAGCAAAGTTTGGTGCCAGCATTGCCGATCCAACACTCACGCCAGCGCAGCATGCAGGAGGGCCAAGTCGGGAAACGGGAAGCCGAGCGGGAAGGGCCGCCCCGCGACGACATCAAAAGCGGCCACATGCCCAGCAACCCAGGAGATCAACGCCTGCGCACCAGCGCCGCCGATGAACAACCCATTCGTCTCCAACCTGCCACCAAAGGGAGCCTCGGGTTGGACTTGGCAACCACAATAGACTTTACCCTTATTGANCCTTTGCCTGTTCTCACTGAGGGACTAACACCTAAGGACACTAATGCCAGAGGTGAAGGAGGATTTGGGTCTACAGGACCAGCGGCCATGCTTACAGTCAGCCTCAGAAGTCAGCCGCATTGCACCGTATCAGTAGCATACCAA